>PVKE010002435.1:0-83013 GCA_004027555.1 Craseonycteris thonglongyai | reverse complement strand
GCTCCTCCCCCCTATCCTGGTAACCACCAAACCATTGAGTGTGTCCATAATGCTGGTGCCCTCTCCCACCTTCCCTCCCTCTCTCCCTCCCTCCTCCTCCCCCTCCCTCTGGCAATCACCAAGCTATTGAGTGTGTCCATAGGTCTCTGTGTCTTTGTTACTTTCACTTTTATATTCCACCTATAAGTGAGGTCATATGCCCTTCGATAGACGACTGGATAAAGAAGATGTGGTACATTTACACAATGGAATACTACTCAGCGATGAGAAATGATAAATTACAGTCATTTCTGGCAACATGGATGGACCTAGAGACCATCTTATTAAGCGAAATAAGTCAGACTGAAAGAATCAGGAAACACATTCATTTATTTTTGCTTTTACTTCCCTTACCTTTGGGGTCAAGTTCATAAAGTGCTCTCTGAACCCAAGGTCTATACGTTTGGTACTAAAGCTTTCTTCTATGCAGTTAATTGTTTCCGGTCTTATGTGGAGGACTTTAATCCACTTTGAGTTAATTTTGGTACATGGTAACAGCGCACAGTTCAGATTCATTCTTTTGCATGTGGTTTTCCAATTTTCACAGCACCATTTCTTCTCCCCATTGTATATTTTTTGCTCCATTGTCAAAAATTATCTGTCCATATAGTTGCAGGTTTATTTCTGGATTTTTGATGCTGCATTGGTCTGTGTGTCTATTTTTCTGCCACTACCAAGCTGTTTTGATTATTGACGCTTTGTAGTATAGACTGAACTCGGGGAGCATGATGCCTCCCGCCATATTCCTTTTTCAGCGGATTGCTTTGGCAATTCAGGGTCTTTTGTGGTTCAATAAAAATCTGATGATTTTTAAATGTATTTCTCAAAAAAATGTCTGTAGGATTTTGATTGGGTTTGCATTAAATCTGTATATTGCTTTGGGGAATGAGGCCATTTTAACTATGTTGATTCTTCCAATCTATGAACATGGAATATCTTTCTATTTCTTTATATCTTCTTAAATTTCTTTTAATAGTGTCTTATAGTTTTCCATATATAAGTCCTTCATGTTCTTTGTTTATTCCTAAGTATTTTATTCTTTTTGTTTCGATCATAAAAGGTATTGTTTTTCTCATTTCTTTTTCTGAAGTTTTGTTGTTTGTATATAAAATTGCTGTAAATTTTTGTACACTGATTTTGTATTCTGCAGCTTTACTGTATTCATTTATTATTTGTAATAGTTTTCTGGTGGAGACTTTAGGGTTTTCTATATAAAGGAACATGTTATCTACAAAAAGTGATAGTTTAACTTCTTCACCCCCAATTTTGATGTCTTTTATTTCTTCCTCCTGCCAGATGGCTCTGGCTAGAACTTCCAGCACTATGTTGAATAGCAGTGGCGACAGGGGACATCCCTGTCTTATTCCTGATATTAGTAGAAAAGGTTTCAGTTTTTTCCCATTTGGTATGACATTGGCTGAGGTGTTGTCATATATGGCCTTTATTACATTGAGGTACTTTCCTTCTATACCCATTTTGTTAAGTGTTTTGATCATAAATGAATGCTGTATCTTGTTGAATGCTTTTTCTGTATCACTTGATATAATCATGTGGTTTTTACCTTTCATTTTGTTTATGTGGTGTATCACATTGATCGATTTGCATATGTTGAACCATTCTTGTGCCCCCGATGAATCCCACTGGATCATGATGTATAATCTTTTTAATGCATTGTTGTATTCTATTTGCTAGTATTTTGTTTAGGATTTTTGCATCAGTGTTCATCACAGATATTGGTCTATAGTTTTCAATTTTTGTGATGTCCTTACCAGGCTTTAGTATTAGGGTAATGTTGGCCTCATAGAATGAGTTGAAAAGTATTGCCTCTTCTTCAATTTTTTGGAAAAGTTTGAGGAGGACAGGTGTTAGTTCCTCTTTGAATGCTGAGCAAAACTCGTTAGTTAGACCATCTGCTCCTGGACTCTTGCTTTTGGGAAGGTTTTGAATGACTGTTTCAACTTCCTTACTGTTGACAGGTCTGTTTAGATTATCCAGTTCTTCTTGATTCAGTCTAGGTAGACTATATCTTTCTAAAAACTTGTCCATTTCTTCTAGGTTTCAAAATTTGGTGGCTTATAGGCATTTATATTATTCTTATATGATCCTTTGCATTTCTTTGGTATCAATTGTAATTTCCTCTCTTTCATTTCTAATTTGGATTATTTGTGTCTTTTCTTTTTTTTTCCTTGGTGAACCTAGCCAGGGGTTTGTCAATTTTATTATTTTTTTCAAAAAACAGCTTTTTGTTGCATTATTTTTTTCCTATTGCTTTTGTATTCTCTACTCTATTTACTTCTGCTTTAATTTTCATTTTTCCTTCCTTCTGCTGGCTTTGGGCTTTTTTGTTCTTCTTTTTCTAGTTCTTTAAAATGGGATATCAAGTTGTTACTTGTGATTTTTTGTTTGTTTGTTTGTTTGTTTCTTGAGATAGGTCTGTAGTGATATAAATTTCTCTCTTATTACTGCTTTCTCTGCATCCCAATAATTTTGGTATGTTGTGTTTACATTGTTATTTGGTTCTATGTATTTTTTAAATCTATTCTTTTATTTCTCCTTTGATCCAGTCATTTTTTAAATAATGTGTTGTTTAATTTCCATGTATATGTGGTTTTTCCTGCTTTCTTTTTATAGTTGATCTCCAATTTCAAAGCTTTGTGATTGGAGAATATGCTAGGTATGATTTCAATCTTCTTAAATTTGCTGAGGCTAGTTTTGTGTCCCAGCAAGTGGTCTATCCTTGAGAATGTTTCATGTGTACCAGAAAAGAATGTATAGTCATGTGTTGTAAGATGAAGTTTGTATTCTGCAAATGTCGACAATGTCCAATCGCTGTAATGTATCATTTAAAGCTGATCTTTCCTTATTGATTTTCTGTTTGGATGATCTGTCCATGGCTGTCAGGGGGTGTTTAAGTCCCTTACTATAATTGTGTTTCTGTCAGTTTCTCCTTTTTCATCTGTTAGTAGTTGCTTTGTAAATTTTGGTACTTCTTGGTTGGGGGCATATATAGTAATAAATGTCATGTCTTCTTGTTGCATTTTCCCCTTTATTATTAGAAAATGTCCATCTTTGTCTCTTATTATCTTTTTGACCCTGAAATCTGTTTCATCAGATATAATAAGTGTGGCTATACTTGCCTTTCTCTAGATGCCATTTGCTTGGCGTATTTTTTCCCATCCTTTTACTTTGAGCCTGTGTTTGTCCTTGTAGCTGAGGTGTGTCTCTTGTAGGCAGCATAAGGTTGGTTTTGTTCTTTAATCCAGTTTGCTACTCTGTGTCTTTTTATTGGTGAGTTCAGTTCATTTACATTTAGGGTGATGATTGATATATGAGGATTTTTTTATAGCCATTTTATCTTTTGTTTTCTAGTAGCTCTTTCTTTTGATTGCTTCTTTGATTATTTATTCACATTGGTTATTTTAGTTTGATGGTGTTCATGACTATTTTCTGTCTTCCCTCTCTCTCTCTTTTCTTTTTTTGTTATGTGTCCTAGTTCTAAGTTCTTTTTGAGTGATTACTATAAACTTTATGTAAAAGAGAGTTTCATATATGCAATGGTTCCTTTTCTTAAGGATATTTCTTATCTTCATCCCTTTTTAAACCTTTATTTCTTCTTCTTTTATGTTTTTATTGTTCCAGTTTATCCCTATTTATTTTTACTTTTTGTTTCAGGTCCAATCACTTCCTTCAGTATTTCTTGAAATGCTGGCCTTGTGCTGAAGAATTCCCTCAGCTTCTGTATGTCTTAAAAGGTCTTTATTTCTCATTCATATCTAAAGGATAACTTTGATGGGTAGATGACTCTTGGTTGGTAATTTTTCTTCTTTAATATTTTGAACACTTGATTCTACTCCCCTCTGGCTTGTAAAGTTTCTGTTGAGAAATCTGATGCTAGTCTGATGGGCTTTCCTTTATAGGTTATGGTGTTATTTTTTTCTGGCTGCCTTGAGAATTCTTTCTTTGTCTTTGACCTTTGACACCTTCAGTATAATGTGCCTTGGAGAGGGTCTGCTAGGATTCAGGTAGTTAGGGGTCCTGTTTTCTTCTTGAAGTTGAGATTCTAGTTCTTGCCATAGATTTGGGAAATTCTCATCTACTACTTTTCTGAGCAATTCTCTGTGCCCATCTCATCATCTGCTCCCTCTGGAACACCCATTATTGTTATATTATTTTTTCTAATGAAGTCAGACAGTTCTTACAGATATCTTTCATTTCTTTTAGCTCTTAGTTCTCTCTCTCCCTTTTTCCTTCTGTGACATTTCCAAGTTTTTGTCTTGAATTTCACTAATTCTTTCTTCCATCTGGCCATCTCTGCTTCCTATGTTAGTTATTTCACTTTTCATTTCTTTTATTGTGTTGTTTACCTCCAGAATTTCTATTTGCTTCTTTTTTATAGATTCAATTTTCTTTCTGAGATCACTTAGTTCCCTCTGTGTACTCTGCCAGTTTTCTTTGATCTCTTTGAATGTTTTCAGAATTGCAGTCTTGAATTCTGTTTCTTTTAGCTCATATGTTTCCATGTCTTCAAGTTTCTTTCCTGAACATTTTTCATTTTCATTCTGAGCACCTTTGTTCACAGGGGTATTCATTGCTGTTGGAGTGTATCTTTTCTTGGACATGAGGACTTTTTCCCTGGTAGATGTGAAGGAATCTTTCTTTTACTTCCTAGCTGGTGTTGCTACAGTGTCTTATAATTTTCCCTTGGTTATTTGGTTTTCTCATAGTGGGAGACTTCCTAGAAGGTGGGCTCCTCTTTGACTCAATTGCCTTGGTCTCTGTGCGCCTCCTCTTTGGGAAGATATGGTGGGTAATAATACTCTATACCTCTGAGATTCCACTGCAGTCAGAAGCTGCCACACCTGTGCTTCAGTTTTTCTAGATCCCTCTGCTGGCTTCAGTAGGAAAGGTGGCGGTGGGTTTTGCTGGGTCTGTTTGCTCACAGGGTAATGGCGACTTCCTGGCAGCAGCTCACTGAAAGCAGGCTCTTGGCAGAGCTGGCAGGATGAGCTTTGGGAGACAGCAAAGGGAAGCAGCCAGGCTCCATGTCCAAGGCCACGCAATGCTTGGCTGGTTCCCCCTCTCAATGAGGGCCAATCTGCACTGCAGCCACTAGCATGCTCCTGGCTGCTGGTGCTCCAGCCACTGGAACACCCGCCTCTGGCTTCAGTTGCTGGCCTCACGCTCCGCAGCCCCCCAGCTCCAGCTGACCCACCCAAGCGCCGGCAGCGGGATCCTTACTCTGGTCACCCGCAGGGATCTCTGGCTGTTGATGGGGCCTCGCTGGGCCTCCTGCCTCACGCTCTAGCCGCCCTCCCTGCGCCCCAGCTGTGCCCCGCCCCCCCCCCACTCCCACCAGGGCCTCTCGCCATCGTCAGTCAGCCACGCCTGTTTTCTCCGCCCACCCCACACTCTGGCATCTGCGCCTCCGCCTCTGTCTGCTCCAGGCCTCCAACCCGCCCAGAGTCGTTCTGCACCTGGTCCCGCGCCCCGAGCTCCCACCTCCGTCAGTCTCTCCTCTGCTGGACTCAGGTCAGCCTCTAAATCAGTCACTGGGTGGGTCTCCGGATCACACTCTACAGCAATTCTCTGCACTGCTCCCTTTCTTTCTCTCTCATTCACTTCCCTTTCTCCAGCTTTAGGTATTTTCTTGTGATGAGTGAGTCCCTCAGCTGAGGCTATGTGTTGCTTAAGGATTCTGTGGTTGGATTTTATTTGTTCAATTTGTTATTCTTTCCAGGGGAGGTTTCAAGAGCTCCTCTCATGCCTCCATCTTGATGACGTCTCTCCAGAAGCATTCTTAAAGTGTTTTCGGATTATTTTTTATTATCTTTTCTTTTGGTCTGATTCATTGGATTCTAAAACAAAGTTTACTGCCATTAAAATATGGAAAGAGACATACACGTGAATCTTGCAGAAAAATCTCCAAGTTCTAGTTGTCTATAAGTGCTCCGGGAACAATCACAGGAGCCCTGGTTCAGTTAAGTGCTGCTGGGAATGTCAAATTCACCAGCTTTCATTTCTTTTGGAAGAAAGTGACAAATGCCCATCTTGGTCACTGGAGCACAAAATTAGCCAAGTGCTCAGGGAAAGGGCAACATGGAAAGAAATAAATAAGAGGTCGGAAACCCTGACCCATGTGGGGAATCACGACAATGCCTTTAAAATAAGGCTCATTTGTAATGGAGATTATGGCATGCATGTAGTCAGGTTCACTTGATCACACAGACATTGCAGAATTCCTTGTGTCCTGGACACTGATGTGGAACATGGCTGAGCTGCAGCTGAAGTCTGACAACACAGAACTGTTTCTTTCAAATGATCAGGGAATGAATATATGTGTCTTATGTCTTGTCCACATTCAGGAATGCAAAGGCAGGGAACAGCTTCCAAACTTTGCCTTCATTTAGATCCTTATATGAGCTAGGAATTTCCACCAGCTATGAATAACAGAGAAGTAAATAATAGAGCATTCAATAAGTTAAAGGTTTATTTCTTTTTCTTGTATAAGAGGTCCAAAGGTAAGCAGTCTAAGGATGGTCTGCTAGCTTCATCATTGTTGGATACCCAGGCAACCCTTTTGCTCTGCTCCAGCATAATTTGCATTGGCTTCAAATCTCAAGGTAACCCAAAGCCCAAGATGGCTGCTGAGGCTCTAGCCATTGTTGCAGTATTCCAGTAGGGAGGGAGAAAAGGCAAAAGATGTATCTACCTTGCTTTTAAGACATTTTACTGGATGTAATATTGAACATTTTCACTTACATCTCATCTGTGGGAACTTATTCACATGGCCACAGTTGGAGAAGTCAGGTTGATGGGGAAGCTATCTTCAGCTCAGCACTTTATCAACCAGGATAAATAAAGAATTGTTTTAACACGGGGGAGAAACATTCTTTGGTAGGCAACTATTAATTCACTTTTTGACTTATGGTTAGTGTGTACAAATCCCTGTTGGATGAGAATTTTTTTTTCTGGGGAAAAAAATGTTTCTTGTTGTTAATAAAGAGAAGAAAGAAAAATACCATCTATTGTCCATTATCACAAATAAACACCATCAATGTTTGATGTATTTTCTGTTACTTTTTCAGTTTATTAAAAAATTTTATCATGTACATGTACAAGATTGTATGTAATTTTTTAAAATACAGTTTTTGTGATTATGGTGTTAAAAATAGAAAAGTACAGAAAATTACAATGATGAAACAGAAATGTTTTTAGTCTTAAGATCCATATATAACAATCACTATAAATATTTCAGGGTATTTTAATCCTGGCTAATCTTTTCATTTTTACATTGTTGATGTCATATTGTATATAAGCTAATTTTAAGTTATGATCAGTACAAGAAGATTCATAGATCTTATTTGAAACATGATTACATATGAAGAAATACAATAATAGATACCATATTTCATTGATTCTAAGACACATATTTTTCACATTTAACATCTCTGAAATTGGGATGCATCTTATAATTAATGGCATATCATAGTTTAATTGGTATCTGTTTTTTCTTAGTGGTACATAAAACAATGATACTTCTTATGATTGATGATGAATTAGATTTGATGAAAGCAGTAATATCTGCCACTAGAGAGCCTATTAATTATTCAAATTAACTCAAGTCACTCAGTATAACATTAAAAGAAGCAAAAACTTATTCTGCAAATGCTCTGAAAATAAAATGTGCCCATTGTTTTGCTTAGCCTAAGTTGTTTTGGGGGGAGGGAGGAAGAGAGAGAGAGAAAGAGAGAGAGAGAGAGAAAGAGAGAGAGAGAGAGAGAGAGAGAGAGAGAGAGAGAGAGAGAGAGAGAGAGAGAGAGAGAATATTGAACAGAGTAAATCAGTGATACAGAAATTCTGGCCCAAAAGGATTAGTTTGGAGTCAGATTATAAAGCTTCTGAGAAGAGGTTGGATTGTTCAATAGTTTGCTTAGCATATGTTCCCAACACCAAGTTTGCTTTGTAATCTGCATGGTGAATTGAATCACTGTTCTCTATTACTCACTCCTTTCCCTATAAGAAAATCATACATCATTGGCCATTGCCAGGTAACTTGCAGTCTCTCCCTTCACCAGATATACACTTTCCTGCCTCTTTGATATGGAACTTAACCTTACAATTCACTTTTATAAATGGTGTGTGAGTTTATGTGACATGCACCACACCCAGGCAAAAGTTGTGACAACTGTTAAGGGTTTTCATTGGCTCTCTTGCTCTTTTCTTTCTGCCATGAGAACATGTCTCAATAGGGGCAGCTCCTTTAGTCTCAATTCTAACATGAAGAAGACATCCCAGTGGACTGAGACAATCTGTAGCACTTCATAGGTCAAGGTCAAAGTGAACAACGATGAGCTTTTGTTGCTATCGTGTGACACTGAGGACTGGGCATCGTTTTTTACTGACTGACTCAAAAGCTCATTCAAACTTGGTAAGAAAAGTAGGGGTTGAGAGATGGCCTCTAAGCAGTATACTTCCTCATTTAGCAACAAACTTTACTCACAGGGGCCACTATCTACCTGGTAGCATATGCCCCAAGTAGGTTATGAGTGTGGGGGTCTAAACTGATCAGGAAAAGACCCACACGTTGTTCTGCTTTAAAATGGAATCTGATCGGAGATTGCTGACAAAGTTCTCTTAGTCTTGTTTTTTCACAGCTATAATGTTTTCATTTCTTCGTACCTCAAATTAGACTCATTTTAGGTTCCTCTTCATCATTTCTCCCCCAAGAAAAGCGAGTGAGTGGAACCATTTTTTGAGTGTTTAAGTAGATGACAGTGCTGTAAGAATGACCAGTTACATAGGTCTAGGTCACAGTGGTTTTCCCCATGAAGCCCCAGAGAGAACACTCTATGGGCATTTGGTGTGGGAGAGAGAATGCTTGAGATAGCATGACTTTCATTTATAATATTTACAGGCAACCTATTTATTAGCCAGGTATGTATGTGTGTGTGTGTGTGTTTGTATATATGTATATACATATGTGTACATATATATACACACACATACATAAATACATACTGACTTTGTTTTTATGCTTGTGATGATTTTGTCAGGATATCTATGGGCTTAAATTATTTTGATTGGGCTTCTCTAACCATAGACTGACCTTTTGCATCTGTACTCAGGTTTTTTATAAGCATAGAGACTTTTCCTTCCATTGTAAACTACGTTTCATTAACTAATAATCCACACATAGTTATCAGTCCCCTACACTGTCCAGGAACATAGCCTGCACAGTGGTTACTGAGACAAGGTATTAGCCCTCATAGAGCTTAAAATCTGATAGAAGACAAGACAGCAAACTGATAAACAGTTACCAGACTAGAGAAAGATAAACCACAGTCAACTGCATCCCTTTCCTTCTGGGTCATTTATGGCAGGTTGGTGGCTTCATTGTGCACAGGGCTCCCTGTGTGGATGTGAACACGAACTGTCTTACATGATGGATACTGATACTTTCAAATAAAGACACTTGGTAGCTACAAATATTGGTGTTCTTTGATTACTTCCAATTGGTAATTAGTATCTATAATAATTGATCAAATTTGTATTCAATAAGACCTGTCACTCAGACTGTAAGCTTTAAGAGCTCATAGATTTTTACCTTTGTTGTTTGTTGATATATTTAAGGTACTGGAATAATCTCTGAGATATCATCATTAAATCATAAATAGTCACCAAATAAATCACAGGTTTATTATTTGTACCCCATGACTGTCACCTCCATGCCACCTTCCTTTACCTTTATATTCTGAAAGCACATCTGCACTTCTCTTCCTCACACTGATTTACCCTTCCAGTGTTGACTCCGTGCTCTCTGCCTGTTACAGTCCTTTTCTGGCTCCTGTGTGAGTTTGATCTCTGCCATCACACTTCGCATTTCTTCTCGTGGCTCTTTCTCTGTCTCCTGTCCAATGCCATCTCATTGAAGGGCTGCTCATAGGAGTGGCTTTATTCTTCAGGGGCATGTATTCTTTCCTCCTGTCCTGCAAGGGAAACCTGCTATGTGTCAGGTTCCTCTGGTATGTCTGTTCCTGCTTTTTCTGAAAATGGACATTCCTTTTTATTTTCAGTACTTGTACTCCTACTTAATAAACAAGAGAGCCAATCCTGGTTAGCCAAGGTGATACGCATTTTCCACGGAGCACCATTGGGCTTCTTTTCTGACTTGCTTTTTTCCTGGCAGTGTACAAAATCAGACTTTTGGCTGTACCTGTTTTCATTCTTAAAGAATATCCTTTGGGATTAAAAGACATTGATTTAAGGTGGAATGAAAGAAAGGCTGAGAGACTTCTTACACTGTGAGCTTTTCCATTTTACAGATGAGAAAACTGAGGCCTATAAAGAGCAAGGTCTTTCTCAGTCATAAGACTAATGGACAAAGTCCAGGACACAGGGACCAGCCCTGTTCTCTCCACTACAGCACTCAGTGGGCATCATGTCGAACAGGCAGAGGCTGCAAAGCCTAGGGCCCCTTCCCTGTCGCCACAGGACCTGTCCCTCAGAGATTATTCTGGTTCAGGAGAAAGACCTGCTTCTGTGAATGCTTCTCTTCCAGCCACAATCTCCCTCTATATCTTCAGCTTCCTGGATCATATTTAAAAAAAAAAGTCACCGTCTTTGTCTTTCAGATAGCTGAGTGTTTCCGATTTAATTAAGAATGTGTGTGTGTGGGGGGGGGGGCGCGGGTAGGCTTGGGGTGGGGACATATGCCAGGATAATGTGATGGTTACGTTCCCTTCTCTGAAGCTCTTCCAGGGCCCTTTGCCAGCGTTCCTTTATTAGGAGTCATTTTGGGCGAGGACCCAGATGCCTGTTGGCCTTGCCCTTCGCTGACATAAAGACCATCAATTTCCAGGAAATCAGCCTGCACACACCCACGAGTGATCACGTGGGGCTCAGTCCAGTCTGGCACAAGTGGGTAAAGAGCCATTCTCTTATGCAAATCAATGAAGATGTATTGCAATGGACTTGAAGGAGAAAGCAGGTTTATTCTCTAATAAAGGGACGTTCAGAGACGAGGATCGCACAGTTGTGTCCATGGGCTTTAGTCACCGTCCTAATTGCCTTTACACATGAAAAGTTTCATTATTTGGATGTAAGAACTACTTATTATTACCAGTGTGTGGCCAAAAAAAAGAAAATAAAATGACTGTAAATTAAGGAGTGGATATGAAAATAGATGAAGTTTGCATGCTATTGAGCAAGCTTAGCTTTATTATTAATTTTATGCATTATTTACAGTGATAGTTAAACATATTGATCTTAGCAGATCAGGAAGTGTTGTTACACCAACAACTAGATTTGATGAAGAAAAAGGTAATAATTATCAATTAGCGGGAATGACTGCTAAGAAGGGTGGGGAAATGCAGACAATTTCTGATTAGGCAAAGCTGACACTTTCATAGTGTTGTGTAAATTGCCAGGATTTTAAAAATACATCTGCCTCATATGATATTTAAAAAGGAAAAAAGAGTGTCAGGCGTATAATTAGCAGACACATCCAAGATACAAACCTTTTTGTTGTTCTTTTAATCATTTGGAAGAAGAGGAGTTGTTGCTTAGAAGGTTTTTGCCCTTTTCTGTGGGTAACAAGTAAAATTAACTAACAGCTCAATTATTCTGGTAATGAGGCAATTCCCTCCCCACTAGCATACATTCCATTTATTTATTTTCCTTTCCAATATCCTTTCTTCTACCATCAATCAACTGTCCGTCCCAGAGGCGGGGTGACGTATATATACACACACGCTAAAAGGGAGTGGGTGTGGGGGAGGGCAAGGCTGAGGCTGCTCCCGCACTGTAATGTGCAAGCGGAAATAAACTTAAAAGAACCATTTGACACTGGGGGAAACGGAGGCTCCAAAAGACCACGTGGCCAGCCTGGGACAGAGCAAAGCTAAAGGTCCAGCTCTCCCAGCTCTGGCATTTACTCTACTCTTCTACCTCACAGGTGTCCAGACAAAGCACGTTTTCCCCAAATGTTGGGCTGCTTGTTGGTTTTCCTATTTCACTATCAGTGAGAGCTTTTTGGCTGCAGGAGGTGAGGAAGACAAGTGGAAGAGTTCCCTCCGAAGCCAAGCACTCCAGTTAGCGAGGGCAGCCTCGTCCCAGATACACAGACGGCTTCCTTTCGGCTTTTGGAAACACTGGCGACCTGTCAAGAGTGGCCCTGGTGTCTTGGATCAGCTGTAGAAATAAGTTCGGGGCCATGGGTCAGGCACCTAGCCAACTGTTGTGCATTTCAGCTCTGATGTGGGACAATGGAAGTCCGCACCTAAGCGAGGAGCCGAACAGAATGAGTGCCCCAGCTCATGCAGCTCAGGCAGCCTGGATCTCCGTTGTTTCCCATTTTCTAAGTATAACCGCTGCCGAAAATAATGCCAAGCACGTGTTGGCTCAGAATTCAATTGTTTTTCCACATTGTCTATTACTTATAATTACTAAGAGCAAAAGCCCTCCACTTACCAAATGACACCGAGCATCTCTGGGGACAAGCGCCTTGCCCTGCTTGATAACTCAGTTATCTTCCCTCTGTCTTCTCAGCACCTCCTAACTTTAACTTCCCTTCTCCGAACTCAACTCTGGCCATCTGGCTCCCACACACCTATCTACGGGGCTTCCTGGAGAGCTCCCCTAGCTGGCCGGGGTTGCCATAGTATTGTCTGTCTTTCAAATCACACAAGTAAATGAAAGATACGTCCTTGCTATAAAATGACTAAAATTAAACAATAGACAGTATGAGTCCCACGTCATGCCAAAATAATAACACCCTCCAACAACTGACTCCCTTCAGCATTCCCGAGTATCTTGTCTGCCTTGAGGGACCTATGTCTGTGCTCCACCTTCTGTTTGGGAGCAGCATTCATCTAGCTCTGTGCCCCATTTTTTTTCACCCACAGAGAGATCATTCCAAATCAGCTCATGCTGTGGCCATAACTTATTGTTAATAGCATTTGGCTATTTCAGATTTATAGATTTTAGTATGGTTTTTTGTTTTGGTTTTTTTTTCATCTGCTGATGGGCACTCAAGATTCGTTTTGGTGACATTGTTGCCATTGCAATTAATGAGGCACTAACCCCATTCTGGTTTATACCTATCATGAGGACAAACAATGTACACCTTCAAGACATTTTGAAAGTTACGGTAACTATCACACTGCACCTCAGAAGGACTGTACCAGCCTTTGAAATGGCCTGAGTACAGTCTTTTCTCTGCTCTTCGTAGTTTAAGATTATTATCAATTTTTGAAGATAAACATGATGGCTGAACAGTGCAGTCCTACTGCTTGGATTCACATTTCTCTGTGAACCCAATACTTCATCCTTCTATGAACTTGCTACTTACCTATTGAATTGCTTTTGAAAAATGATATTAATAACTTGTGTGTATGACTGGAAAATATGTACTTTCTATGTCTTTTAACTTCTATATAGAGTCTTTTGACAAATAAAAGGTTTATATTTTTATGCACTCAAATATGCCAATTGTATTTTAGTTTCTAGTTCTCTTGTCTTTGTCTCGTTTGGAAGACATACTCCAAGGTTTTATCTATCTGTCATCTATATCTGTCTATCTACTTACCTACCTACCTACCTGTCCATCTATCGTTTCTATCTCTATTTGTTTGTCTATCAGTCTGTCTGTCTATCTATCTATGTATGTATCTATTTATCTACATCAAATCATCTATCTATATCTATATCTGTCTATCATCTATAACCTATCATCTATCATTTATCTTTTATAGACACATACCAGTATATGCATACATACATATACACACACACGTTTTCTATCTTTTGTAACTTTTATAGCTGTAACTAAAGACACAAATGCAATATCTCCCTTCTAAGTTTAAAAGATTTCATCCTCTTGCATCTTCCTCCTCTTCAGAATAAAGCTCCGATGTGCTCTCTCATGACCTCTCCCACCTCATTTCCTCCTGCTCAGTCTACCACCAGCTCCCTAGAAGAAGAGGCTACGCATCACATCTTAAAGGGCCAGACTGTCTCCTGCCTCTGGGCCTTTGAACATGCTGCCCACTCCTAGTGTTCTCAGTGTCTCTGTCTAATCAACCACCAGGAAGTATATCAACAAGCTCCTTTGAAAGATGAGAGGAGAAAAGGAAGGAGAAAGGGAGTGAATGAAGAAAAAACACACACCAGGTGTTTACTATTTAGCAGAACATCTTTCTAAAATCCGCCTGAGTTGTGGTGGGAAAGGGACAGGGAGCCAGACGGATGGCAGTAGAGATAACCTAGGCGGGGCTTCCCTGAACTGACCGCTGCTATCTTTAGAGACCTTTATTTCCTGGACAGTGGTTTCTGGTATTCGCTGTTTCTGTGCTGGCAGATCTGTCCAGAGGCAGCTGAAGACCAGCCCACAGATGATGGAGGAAAAAGTGAATTCTGCACGGCTGAAGTATGTGTTTGATGTCCCCTCTGCCTAAAATCCTCCCGCACTCTCCATCCTCTTCAGGGTAAATTCTGTTGCAGGTTCCAAGGGCTCCCTTCTTGGTCCTCTGGGAAGTTACAGTGTGAATCGTTTTCTGTCACCTCCTCAAGCATATGGCCGTCTCTTTGCAGGGAGTGGTTAGGAATCCCCTCAGAGGCGGACACACTCGTACGACCATTCATGAGTCAGCCATATATCAACTCACATAGAAGACTTCATTCCACCCTTTCCTCCTCATCCAAAGCCTAACCTGGACCCTTACTCCACACATCCCTAACCCCAAACCTCACTGCGTTTCTCATCTTTAACCTCAAACTGAACATTTCCCAACCTATCCATAAACCTAAGCCCAGTCTTACCCGGCTCACCTTAACCTTAAGCCTCATCTCATGTTTTCCATTTCTCACTATTAATCTTACCTCACCCTACTTGCCCCTAACTTTCACCTTTCAATTTGAAAGGTGAGTGGATTGATGAGTGGGTGTATAAATGGATACATATATGTCTGCATGTATGTATGGATAGATGGATGCATACAGGCATGGATGACTGGATGTTTACATGCATGAATGGGTGGGAGGATACATGGCTGGCTGGCTGGCTGGATGAATAGAAGGATGGATAAAAGATGAATGCATACATGCACTCATGTATGGATGACTGGACATATAAAGGCCTGGATAGATAGGTGGGTGGGTGGTGTACGTACGTACGTACGTATGTATGTATGTATGTATGTATGTATAGATGGTGGAGTGCATGATGTTTGTGTTTGTGAGTACGAATGTATAATGACTGATAATTGATGATGAAATGACTTACTGGATGCAGGAATACCTATAAGAAAAACGTCATGGGAAAAGCTGTTACCAGGACAGTGGCAGAAGAAACAAGAACACAAACGTATATTGAAAGACCATTTTTTGTAAGAGCCCGCGATTCCATCAGTGAAGAAGAGGGAGCTGTTGTTAACAAAAAGAAACAGTGCAGCCCGATGGGTCTCAGGAGCCTATGTCTGTTTGTGAGTCATGGATGCAAAACAGATTTCTTTAACACCTGCTGCATGTTTCACACGGAGTGGGGGTACTTGGGGCTGTGAAGACGGGGACTGGCACAATGGCTGGTTTCGGGTGATAACACTGTGGCTGTTGGTCCAAAGAGAACTGAGGGCACGCTGCTGTGGAAAGGTACCATTCTAGCGCATAGCTCATTAAGTCAGTGATTCCTAGACTTCCCTGTGTGAGGTCACCTGGGGAATTAAAGAAACACACACACACAATGTACCGTATTTTCTGGCGTATAAGACGACCGGGCGTATAAGACGACCCCCTAATTTTACAGTTAAAACATAGGTTTAGGCCTATATTCTCTGTATAAGACTACCCCCCACTTCCGAGGCTGTAGTCTTATACAGCAAATATAGGCCTAAACCTATGTTTTAACTGTAAAATTAGGGGGTCGTCTTATACGCCCGGTCGTCTTATACGCTGGAAAATGCGGTACACGTTTTCATTCAAGTGATCTGCATCACCCACATGACCTGAGGTGCAGCCTCAACTCAGCACTACTTCATTAACATTTTAATTAATAACATTCAAGCAGGAAACTACTAATCCTTTCAAATGGCAGTCTGCTATTCAGTGACGCTTTCTTTGCTTACAGAAGGAGCTAACGCCATCTGCCCATCCCACCACTGCACCTTAGTCACACCTTTACTGAACTGTGTGCTTCATCGTGAGTGTGGCTGCGTGGAGGTCTGTCTGTCCTCCCCTCTCTGCTGCCCTAGGTCAGCTGGCTGTGAGGAGTCTTGGGAACCCCATTACCAGCCGGACCACAGACGGCCCAGAAGTGAAGAGACGGCGCTTTCCTGGTAGGTACACAGCACCCTGTTCTTTGTGCAGCTCCCGTGGTCTCTCTCCTTGTTCTCCAAGCACCAGACTAATAAGACTGTTTAACAGGAACTTCATCCTTCAAGGCATTGTGACTCAGTCCTGGTGTCGCCAGAAGTGGTGGCACTCAGCCTTGGTGTCACTCTGGCTGATCCTGGGCCAGGTCGTTGTTCCTGATCCAAGCGGCTGAGCCCAGGGAGACATTCTTGTGCTGTGTGGAGTCACTGACCCCCAGAAAGCTACAAGAGGCACATGTCCAAAGCAGCGCTTTAGTCAAGAAGAAAGGGACCCACATCTGACCCCACGTATGGCTCTTAGCTGCCACCACGCACCTCCTGAGAAAGCCAGTGCCCACACCAGGCCTGGCACATCATAGATGTTCAGGAAAGATGTTTGGAATGAATGAATAACTAGAACAAGTGGGGGCTGAGGACTTAGCTCAAGATAAGACACAATTTGCTTCCATATTCCAGGGTCCAGTGAGTTCTTTCTGACAAATGGATTAAGAAGACTTCACAAATCTGCGTTATCCTAACTGGCTATGTGGGGGTGAATTCAAGGGAGTGCCCCTTTGCTGAGTGTCCTATCTGCCATTTATGCCACCTGACAATGTTAATTGGGCACTTCATTGGGTTCAGTAGTGGCCCCCAGAAGATTCATCCACCTGGAACATGTGAACATGAACTTACTTGGAACTAAGGTCTTTGCAAATGTAATTAAGAATCTTGAGATGAGGTGATTTTGGATTTAGGGTGGGTCCTAACCCCCAAAACAGGTGTCCTTATAAGAGAAAGACAGAGGGAGATTAGGACTCAAAGACACAGGCCAAAGTCCTCATGGAGACTGAAGCAGAGATTGGAGCGATGTTGCCTAAAGTCAACAAATTCTTGGCGACTCAAGAATTTGGAAGAGGCAGGGAAGCACTGTAGCCTAGAGGCTTTACCGGGGAGTACAGCCCTGCTCAAGTCTTGATTTTGGACTTCTGATCTCCAAACCTGTTAGAGATTGAGTCTCTATTGCTTTAAGACACCCACTTGTGGTCATTTGTGATGGCAGCCACAGGAAGCAAGTGCAGGTACCTAGCATAGAGAAGCCTCGCTTGTCCAGGAACGTGAAGTATGTTCTCCACTGCAGTTGAGTTTCAATTTACCACTAAGGGCCCATCTTCAGCATAGCCAGCACAGGGCAGAGTTTTTCCTTCACTGTGTGATTTAGATCTAGTGACTTTAGGAGATCAAAGAAGGGGCACTATTGATGTTTAAGTGGCTAGATGTGTGAGGTGTCTCTCATGCATGGTCTTCCTTGTGCTTCCAAAGCACCCACTAATCAGAGATGTGAAGAAAAGTGTGATGGAGGCTCCATGACACGCCCTGACATGGAGCCCCTCTCCCCAGCACCGCCAGATTGGATTGCTTTTTCCCCCAAGATGTAGAGATGCGTTAATCAAGGTCTCAAGAGCAGATCAATTTACATGTGATTCTGCCTCCACTGTGCCTCCCTGGACACTCGAGATCCAGATGATTTTAGTAAATAAATAAATAAATAAGGACACTATTCTTCTTGGGCAATTATCTTTTCTTCATTAAAGCATTCCGGCCACTGCTTTAGTCATGGACATATATTTTCTCTCTCTTTCATCAGCCCTATGAGGACACAGTGTGCTGTCTCCCACCCTTGGGACCTCATTTTCCATCAAAAGAAAAAAGGGACCAAGTCTCAAGCCCTGACCGTCTTTAAATCGTCTGCCTTCATTTTTGGATTGCATGAAAGAAGCTGCTCCCTCTCCCCAGATGTTATTGTGGGGAAATAAGTAACAACAACAGCACAGTTCCGTTTTAAACTTGCCATCACCATCGTCCTTCTTTACCAGGACAGTCATTGCTCTGGGTCGTGAGGGTTGGGGTGTGAGATCCTTTGAGAGGCTGCCTTCGCCCGCCCGGTGCAGTGAGCACATAGTGAGCGGACAGTGACCTGTGACACACCGCACTCGACCTCTCTCTCCTCACGTCCCCTGCCCCCTCCCATTGCTGTGCTGGTGTTTGTTGGTTCGTCTTTGAGCATCAACAAGGTACAGGTTATGAGAAGAACAGAGGAGTAAAAGTTTGTCAGGGCTGACTGACGAAAACAGCCACGTGACTAAGAGTGATTTTGATGGCCCAGGAGCACAGAGGCAGGGGAGTCATTAGACCTTTCCTCCAAATAGCCCATTCCTTTTCCTCTGGGCATTACAAATAACTCTAGGACAATACGGTAATGAACGCACAATGCAGATGGAAGTCCTGTAATTGGTTTTTTTTTTTAAGATTTATTTTTATTGTTTTTTGACAGAGAGGGAGACAGCCAGAGAGAGACAGAGAGAAAGGGAAGAAGCCTCCCACATAGGCCCCGGCAAGAATTGAACTGGGGGCACACCTCAGTTCAGCATATGGGTCCGCATGGGCCGGGGCCCGGATTCGATCCTCCGGCTCCGGTGCTGCAAGACGAGCGCTTAACCCTCTGAGCCATCCCAGTTTCCCCCCGTAATTTGTTTTAACCAATGAGTTTGGGTGGAAGATTTGGGCATCCCTTCCAGGCTGCAGTGTGTGATTATCCAGGTAGACACTTCAGAGGTTCTGTTTTTCTCTGATGGTCTCTGGCGATGCTCCAGATAGTGGCTTCACTGTCCACCCACAAGTCCCGATGGCCCGGGATGACCGTTTTGCTGCTTTAAGTCCCTGAGATGTGGGGGGTTTTGTCACCGCAGCATAAGCAAGCTTATCTAGGGTCCTGCACAGGGCATAGCAAACAGTGAAGAGGAGAGGGTCTACCATTTTTTCGACCAGACTCTGCTTCCGTGACTACAAATCATAGTCAGTCTGTGAGGCCTGAGTATCTTGACGGCTATAAACAGGATAATAAGCCCCGACCCTCTGCAAACTGCAGCTAAAGTTAAACATTACAGGACTTTAAACAACATGCAAAATTTAAATGGTGGTGTGGAGAGGCTGTGCCTGGCTCTTAGCTAGCTAATGATTTTGCACATATTCTTTTACCGTATGTATTAGATTATCATCTCCCGCCTACCTGTTCTCTTTTCAATTATAAAATATTTCGGAAGAAGTAAAAAGATAAGTAATAACTGATAAACACAGACTGCACTGAAGTATTAATGGAAAAATTGCTTTTTAGCTTTTCTTAAAGAATAACTGTTAGCAAAAGTCATTACCTTCTCCGCACCCCACAGATAGAATCTACAGATTTAGAAAAATGTTATTTTTCTTTCTCATGCTTATCAAAGTAATCTGTATACATCGTTTAATGAGTCAAACAGTGTTTAATCCCCAGCCCCAATTCTGTCCATTTTCAAAGCCAGCTCCTCTGAGCTGACCACTTACATGTCATTGACATGTTTATTTCTTTGTGTATTTCTGAATGATATGCTCACGCTGTTCTTCCTTGGTTTTCCCTTGTTAAGTATTATTTGCTGCCTCCCTTCTGTGGAAAATGTCACGCTGAAGGTTTAGGGACTTTTCTATGAGTTACTGGGAGCCCCTAGGAGCTCCTGGGAGCAACTTCAATCGTGAATCCAATAATGCATCCCACACACAGGTCACCTTAAACCAGGCATGGGGGCAGAAAGGGTCAAAAGCCACGAGGCACATCCCATCTGTAAATGGTGGAGGGTGGTGGGAGGCATCACAGCGAGGAGGAGGTCTGATAGCACGGATCCGTAGTTCCTCATCTGATAGCAGGTACTGCATGGCGCTGGGAACGAAGAAGCGGTCAAAGCATTTGGGGGGCCATGTGAGCGTCTCTGTGCCTACCCAGCGTCGCTCCTCTCATGACCGTCTTTGTAAACGGGGAGCCCATAAGAGAGGCTGATGCCGGACCCCTCCTGCCCTCACAGTAACGGCTCTACAGCAAAGTCTGGCTCCGATCCCAGTGGTCCTGATAAAAAGGCTGCCCTGTTATTTTGTGTTTCCATCTTCTTAGTTGGTTTTATCTTGATGACAAAGAGGTAAAAAAATTAGGTTGACCAGACATACCATTTGGAATGGAACAGAAAACAATTATACTGTCCTGTTTCAAAAGGTACGTCTGGTCAGCCTGTAAAAGACCCACTATCTGTGCTTGGAAACGTGTTTTCATGGAGTGGTGATGCTGATGACAGATGGACTCCATTGTGCTGGAACTGCACGACTTCATTTCCAGCCCCTCTTTCTCTACTGCAGTAAAGCAGAGACACCCCCGGCTGATGAACGCTTGCTGGTGAAATGAAGTGTCCCCAGGTGATGGGGAGAAATGCGAAGCAGAAAGGAGACAGAGGAGCAAGTCAGAGGACAGAAACTGTTTCACAGATGACAAATTCTTTCCACACGTCCCATTTTATATTTATAATCCACTGGTGAGGTGGATGGAGTAAATATAACCCACATGACCCAGGTGCAGGCATGGTCTCAGGAACTTTTCAGAGGACATCTTGGAAGAGTGAGAGATATATTGACTTAGAAGGCAAACCAGTTCCTTGTTCATACCCCAACTCTTTGGTAAGGCAACTTGTGTTAAGCAACCTTAATAATATGCAACCTTTAAGTATTATCATGGTTCAACTGCTCTCAGACCTTAGTTATTTGGGATTCTGGACAAACTATGTAACTTCTCAGAGCCTCAGTTAGCTCAAGTATAAAATGGAGACATTAATAGCAGCCTCAAGGTTTTTGGTGAGCATTCAACTTATTGTCTAATATGCACTATTTATACAAATCTGCATTGTCAGTGTCTCATGCATAGTAACTCAAGGACAGTAAACTTGTGAGGAAAGTTCTATGATAACCACCATGTCGATCTAACGAGGGAAGGGGGTTGAGTGATGTGTCCAATGTCACACATTTGTTCAATGAGGGAGTTGAGATTCATCCTTATGCAGTGATTCACAACCCTGAGGCCATAACCACTACGAGGCCCTGCCTCACACCCTAAATGCATATGGAGCTGCAGAGGTAACACATTTGCAGTTAATGTTGGGTCTTTGAGCATCACCCTTGCAATCACATGGAAGAAAGCACTAGAAATCTATAGTCAATCTGCTGGGCTCTCTCCCAAGGCATCAACTTTGTCATGCCTTCATTTCCCTCCTTGCACAGTCTAGATTATTTCAGAAATATTATCGTCAGCACCGGGAACTCCCTTACCCTCTATCTTTCACATCCATTTGAGTAAAATTCAACCCCGTGATGAACACGGTGATCCACTGATCTTCACTCAAGGAGCAGGTGCTGCCGGAGGTGTTCGCCCAGCAGGGCAGAATGCATGGATGCTTAGCTTCCAATGCAGGCTCACAGCCTCCAGGCAGCCCTCATGTGTTTTCTGAGCCCATTGAGGTCCTGTTTTCACAGGCATTTCCAACCTTTACTACTTTGCTCAAACCTCTGTAACCATTCCTACACAAATGAGAACACTTCCTTCTCAGAGTAAAAACAAAACAATAAGACGAGAGCAAGCTCAACCTCTCCTGAATACCGAACCTTCACTGTGCCTACATCCTCCCCTTTTCTCCTGGTAACTCAGAGGAGACACCTTCCTCCCTGTGGGAGGCTATTTCTCCCACTTGTTGTGAGACAGACTTTCCTGTTCCCAGGAATTTTAAAATCTCAATTATTTCTTGTGTCTCTCCAATATATTTCATTAGATCCTTAACACCGATACCCAATCATTTGATCATGATCTTCCCATTTCTAGGGGGAAAAAACGGTATTACTCTCAACCTTCCTGTACTTGATACCTGATCTCACTCCTCTTTTGTGCGGACACTCTTTAGAGAGAGGCGCTTCCCGCTACAGGCCACCACACTCCCCGTTCCCCTTATATTCGTTTGTCTTCTGTCCACATCTGCCCAGCAGCTGGGCTTTCCCGCAGGTCATGGCATGTTCAGTCCTCTTCATGCTCTTTCCCAGGCTTCTGGACACACATCTTCCAGTTTTTTCCTTCTCCACCGCTGGGTTCCATCTTCTCAGCCACTACTGCCTTTGAATATTGGAGCTCCTTCATCTTGGGCTATATATTTTTATTCTGGACGTGTTTCCTAGACCAAGTCAACCAATTCTCTGGCTTCAGTAGTCACTTCTTGGTTAATGACTCCTAACTGATAGATAGAGAACCACGTTTCC
This sequence comes from Craseonycteris thonglongyai, assembly GCA_004027555.1. NCBI lineage: Eukaryota > Metazoa > Chordata > Mammalia > Chiroptera > Craseonycteridae > Craseonycteris > Craseonycteris thonglongyai. The sequence goes on along the minus strand of PVKE010002435.1, from coordinate 60,481 downwards.
CCTTCTGAGCTGCAGGCCAATCCATCTAGCCACCCACATCACTACCACTTTGAACTTGGAAAGCTTTACTAAACTCAAAATGTCCAAGACCCAATTCTTGGCCTTCACCTCTGCCCTGTCTTAGTAAATGCCCTCTCCAGTACTAAGCAACACAACTCTGCCAACTCGGAGTCCTGGGAGTCCTCCCAGACACTCACCCTCTAACGAAGCCATGGACAATGCAAGATAATTATACCCTCTGAAGATTTCCTACTCATCTCACTTCTATTAATGGCCACCGTAATCATGTTAGTTCAAGATGCCATCATCTCTCTCTCTCTTTCAGACACTTCAGCGACCTCTGATCCCAAACGTAACCCAGACCCCTTTCAAATCGGCACTGAAGGTTGTATGAGCTCTCAGAAAGCATCTGGTTTTGTTTCCTCAAGATTAAAACCTCCCAGTGAATTCTCAATGCTCTATGGACAGTGACCTAAGTATTCCATATGCCCCCCTAAGGCCAGGCAATATCTGGGGCAGGTTTCAGAGCATCCCTGATCCCTCTGGCCGCACTCTGCCCCACACCACCTGCTCCTGCCGTCTATTGCTGAGACACAAACAACTCGACCCTCAGAAGAGACAACAGCCGCTATGTTATTGGGTCAGGAATTTTGTGGGTCACAAATGCAGAAGGACTGCAATGGGCATGACTCTGCTCTGCTCTGGGATGTCTGACACCAGCGCCTGGGGCTGAGAAGACCGGGGACTGCAGGACCCACTTTCAAGATGGCATCCTCCTCACCAGCCTGGGGTTGGGCATGGTGGCTGAGGAGACAGTCTCTCCATGGGACCCACATTTAGAATCTGAATGACAGTGAGCAGCAGTCTTCAGAACTAGAACTCCAAGAGAGCCTGCTGAAAAGCCATGGCCTTGCATGGCCCAGGCTCAGAAGTCATGAAGCATCATTGCTGTCACATTCTATTTGCCAAGGCAGTCGCAAAAGTCTACCCATTTTCAAAGGACATCGACCTCACCTCTTGATGAGCGGTGTGTCAACTGATTTGAGAACTATGTGGTAAGACTCCCGCACTCTTTTCTTCTATATTCATGACCTCTCCTTCCAGGCTTAGGCCATATTCCTTCCCCACAACTGCATTCATCCTGCCCATTTCACAGATGTGGGTTTGTTCTTCCATTTCTCAGGGAAGCTCTCCTTACGATTCGACTCCATACTTGATCCAATCTACTTCCTGCACCTGCTTGTCCTACCACAAATTTTCTTTGTAAATTTAGCACTCGGCCCATTGGCATTCTAACTTCAAGTTAATGATCTTCATCTGGATCTCCCCAGTTAGGTAATGACCTTTCCAAAGGGAGACACCTTAGCGAGTGAACAAAGAAATGACATGAGAGAAAGAGAGAATTGAGACATGGTCTCTCTGACTACAGGTATGCCTCGCTCTATTGCAATTCTCAGATACTGTCTTTTTACAAATTGAAGGTAAGACCCTGTACTAAAAAAAAGATTATGACTCATTAAAGATTCAGATGATAGCATTTTTTAAAGCAGTGAAGTATTTTTCATATTAAGGTACGTATATTTTCTAGACATTATTCTATTGTGCACTCAAGAGACTATAGTGTAGTATAAATGACTTTGATATGCACTGGGACATTTTTAAAATCATGTGACTTGCTTTATCGTGATACTTGCTTTATTGGAGTGGTCTGAGACAGAACCCACAATGTCACCAGGATATGTCTATATTTGCACAGAGCTCTTTGCACAACATTTTGCTCGCTCTCTATGAAAAAGAACATTCTGGTATGTGAGGCAACAAAGGCAAAGCCTGTCTTAGAGAACTATGTTCCAAGGTCCTCCAGGGGAGATACATGAGAAGAACTCTCTTGCTCGATTTTTCTAATCATTCTAAGCGAATGCACGGAACACTTTGCAGGCTCGCCTGGCAGCCTCTGGCCCCTGCTCAGGGCAGAAGGTGAAGGTATGGTTATTCTCACTTGGGTGCTTGCCTGAGACCATTCAGATAGAGGCAGGAGGGCTCAGGCTATGAGGCAATGACACTGCAGTTACACCTGGATATTCACTTCTTTTGAGCCCTGGGGGCACTTGGATACTTTCCAGAACGGGAACACCTGGGTCCCCCATGGTCTGGATGGCTGCCACATACCTTCCCCTCCTGCTGAAACATCAGGCAGGAAAGTCAGTGCTGTGAGGAGCATGCAACCCCGCATCTGATGGGGGTGCAGGGAGGGCGGAGTGGAGTGGGTCCCTGAGATCCACCACCTTCCTGACCCCACACAATGCCACTTTCTTCGCTTTTGGTGAGATGACATTTTCCCCTGAAGCCACTGGTCATCACAGAGCGGTGACCCAGTTGCCTGAATCGTGGCAGGTGTGATTCGATGGTTTGCTTTGTGAAACGTTCAGAGGACAAAGAATACTGAACTGGGACATAAGAGAAAAAGGACTTGTTTTTCTATTCTGATTCAAGTATTGACCAACTCCAAAAGCACAATATCGAGAGAAGACTGAGAAAGGGTTCAGCTTTAGTTGAGGTGCTTCCTTTTTTATACATGGTATCTGCTCCCCAGTCACCTGGTATTGTTTTGTATTCATATTTTAAAGTACTTTCCTTTCTTTGCATTTTCTTTAGATTAAGTTCCATACAGGCTGAATGACTTAGGAAACATAGCCATACTGTATGTGGCTATTGAAATCAACCACATGATTATCAATTATGAAAGGCAATAACAGTGCTGATTCCTTCCACCTGAAAATATTTTGCAAACCACGTTCCAGACACATGATGTAGGATTGGATCTTCCCATTGCGTATTGCAAAGGACAGCACTGAGGCTCTGTCCAGAGCGATGACTACACTGAGGTCGTAGCCTCATAATCTATTTCACTATGAAACCACCTCAGGTAACTAATTAATAAATATTGCTGTGAACTTCTAAATCTGGCCTGCCTTTTCTGAAAGGAGTACCCTGTTAATATTTTGAAATGAATTATGCGTATCTTCCTTTAAAGTGTATGTTTTGGTGACAGAAGTTAACAGCAAACAAAATACCCCCTATATCCTTTGTTTTTTAAGATTTATTTTTATTGTTTTTGACAGAGAGAGAGAGAGAGAGAGAGGGAGAGCGAGAGAGAGATGGAGGAAGGGGAGGGCCCAGAGCAGTCTCCATAGTTGCAAGTCACTAGTTTTCAATATAGTTTCACTCCACACAGGTGGGCACGGGGCTGTGCAGGGCAGGAACCGGGCTGGGGGCCTCCTGCCTGGGCCCGACAAGAACTGAACTGGGGGTACAGCCCAGTTCAGCATACGGGTCCACACAGGCCGGGGCCAGGGCTCAGTCCTTGGACTCCAGGGTTGCAAAGTGAGCACTCAAGCCACTGAGTCATCCCGGCCTCCCACCTCCTATATTCTTAACTTGTGCTTATTTCTCCCCCAGGGCTGTGGAGCTGTACTTTTATTTTAGAAATATGATCACTATCCCCTTAAATAATAATAACAATTTTCTCTCCATTCTCTAAACCCCATCTCCAGCCTCAGCGAGACAGGGGCAGTGGGTCTTTGTCTCTAGTCAGTGCATATTCCACCTCATGGAGGAGTCACAGATGTTGATAGAAATGGCCATGCTGTGGGCTAAGATGTGTGTCAGAAGAGTTGGGCCTCTGCTAAATGAAATGCTGGGGGGAGGCAGATACCTCTGTGTGAAATGACCTTAAGGAGACCATGACTTGCCAAAAATGACCCTTTTTTTCCAACAAGAAACAGTAACATTACAATCACATTCATGTTTCACTTTCGAACACAGTCTGTATTTCTCCTCCACACTTCTCTGACTTGGTACCCTACATATCTTAAATAAACAGAGACCGGGGTCTTATTTCTACTCGGCAGCATGGTTGATTTATTTCTGTCTGAAAACACCCGTGGAATAAAGCTGCTCTCTTTAATTCCTCAAGAGGCCCATCGGAAGTCCATTTTATTGCTATTTTAGCTCAATGTTTTACTACTGTATCTGTATTTAATATTTCCAGTGTGGCCTCATTTTTGGAAGCCCCACTCCCCCTAAAAATCCCACAGGTATCCTTGTTTTAAGTAAAATATATGTTTTTATCAATTTGTTAATCAAACTGGAAATCCTCGGGACCTTAAAATGCAGTTGTAGAGGAATGCCCACATATGACTGCATTTGGATCTTCAAGTGCCAAAGTCAGAAATGACAGATCAGAGGTAGAAATTTCTTTTACAGCAGCAGCAGGAATAAACATTGTAGCTAAGAAAGCCACATTGAGACACAGGCTTTAAAAAATACTTATTTTATTCTACTTTGTTGTGTAATCATTTGGTATCTTTAGTTTTCATCTCTCTGCTTTTCAGGGCCTTGCCTTGCAAATTAAATCCATTGTTTGATTAGCACAGATTCCATGAACCTCCCCAAAACCTCCCCACCTCTCCCAAAACCTCCCAAAACCTCTCTGCACCCCAAAACCTGACCACCACAACAACACATGAGATTTCAAAGCACCTGTCCTTGTCAGAAAGGGAAAATGGCTTCAGAGCCCTCCAAGATGTGTGCATTTTCCTCCACTCATGGTGTTTAAGGCAATGTGACACAATGCTCCCAGTCCCCAACATGAATGGGAAATCATTGGAACTAGAATCCTTTCTGAAACAGGGCTCTGGCTAGGTCTATGTCCTTTTCTGCCTAAGATATGGGCAAAGAAAGATGCAAGTAGCATGATGTGTTGAAATACAGGCGTTGATACGTTTTATCTACATTGCCTTGGTCTGCTCACTCCAACTCCTCACCTGAGCTCATAACAATAGCGTCTACATCCTGCATCCATTGTGAAGAATAAATGGAAGGATGTGAGAGAAACAACTGGGACAATGCATGGTGTAAGGTTAGACTCAGGGTTAGGGTAAGGTGACCAGATGTTAACATTGGTAAAGCGGGACACCAATGACCAGAGGGGGGGAGGGGGTTCTTGATTAAAAATTTGGTCTGTCTCCCACCGTTCCCTAGCTTGTCGTGCATTCTTTCCCAAAATTGGGACTTTTTTAAAACGCCACGGGACGTGGGACAAATTGTTAAAAATTGAGACTGTCCCGCCAAAAGTGGGACATCTGGTCACCTTAGTTAGGGTAGCACCAAGGGGTGTCACCCCCATCCTCGTAGAATGGAAGGTGGCAGGAAGGCAATGGGCAGACAACACAGAGAAGGCACCCTGGCTTTGGAATAATTGGGAGCGACTTTGTCATTCTGTCCTTCCAAGAGAGGGATGGTAATTGTGTTTTTCAGATTAAGTCAGAAAATTAATTTCAGGGAAGAATCAGATTGGCTTAAATCTGTCACACGATCACTTTGCATTAGAATACACTGTATGGGGGAAACTCAATAGAACATTGTGGTTTGAAAGAGCATGTCTCAGAAGAATAGTCTGATTCTAAGTTGACAAAAATGGTAAATATCCACTTCAATTTATTGTTGATGGCACAGAGATTTTATCATCTTGCTTTCTGCCCAAATGCCTCCAGTAGCTGTCTTCACGCATCCTCCTAAATCAACCCTGCACCATTCTGTTGATATTCAAAGCAGTTCTTCCTCTGCTGAGATTTTTATTTGGCGCCTTCTTTTCTGCTTTTTCCTTAGACTGTGTTTTACGAACTTGTTGGGACAATTTCTGTGCATATCTTCCATGATTACAAGGATAACAAATCTCTCCATGTTTATCCTGCTTTGGGAGTTTCTAAAGTGATTTTGCACCCACTCTCTCATTTGATGTTAGTGTCATAGGTATGTAAATTGGGGACGTAAGTAAGGACCATAACTCATGGCCTAGTGACTTCCTTAAAGTAAGACTTCATATAGTTTCTAAAGAGTAGAGTCAGAGCTGGGAGTCGGGCCATCAGTCTTCAAATCAAATTCTCTCTTAAGAGACACCCATCCATCCATGAACCCTTTTTGACCTAGTTTGGAAATTCTGAGTGTTGCTCACTAGGCCTAGCCTATAATTTAAAGAGGGTCCCTGGACTGCTGAGACCCATGTCCCCTCTATGGAGTGAGGACCTATCATCCATCATAGTTCAAGTATGCCAGCAAGAGGCAGTCTCATTGCTGCTCAACAGACTTTCTAAAATGAGCCTGGTTAATTCAGAATCTAGACACTTTCTGGGTATTCAGAGAAGGCACCATCAGGCTACCTTGCTTATCTGTTCCTGTTGAAAGTCTGATCAAGATGATTGGAAGCTTTCATTAAGGAACACACAGTGTGTCCATAACTCTGCTACCTCTGATGTACTCCTGCAGTCAGCCTAGTCTTGGTAGCCCACATTGCAAACCCACACATCCTAGTACTTCCCAGCGCTTCCTACCTTTGACAAGGCTTTCATTTCATGGCATCCACTTCACTCTAATGCTACTAAGGAATTATTATAAGCATTTAGAATATGGGTGTACAAATAAATATTTGCTGAGTGATTATGCATGTAACTGAACTTGCCAAGATAATTTATAAATATCTCACTGCAAAGATGGACTTGCCAATCTTTTTCTAATAATTTTATCATGATTTTCTTTATATGTTTTGAAAATATAATAAATGTCGAAACCAAATTGAGAATAATTATAGGTTCTTGACACATTGACACCTGTTGTCATTATATAGAAACTGTCTCTCTATATAATAATCTCCTTGTCTTAAATTTTATTTATCTAATTTTAATATGATTAGAATTTGTCTGCTATATCTTTTGTTACTTTTATTTTCTACCTTTCTATGTTGTCATACGTCAGGTATAATTTTGTAAACAACATACATTTGATTTTTTTTTACTCAGGCTTACAATTAAGTTTTACTAACTGAATTTAGTCCAATTTTATTTGTTGTGATTAATCATATCATTGGGCTTCTTTCCAGCATCTTGATGTTTCTTTTACTAACAGTGGTATTTCGATGAGTCTTTATTCACTTTTCTGAGTAGGACGTAGTGGGAGAATTAATTATGAAACTTTAATTTTTGTTTAATTGTGGTTTTCATTATTGCTTTTGAATCTATACATGTTTCTTCTTTATTTTTTAATAGTTACACTTGAATTTTTGTTATATACACTTAACAAGGTTTAAAGTTAAGTATTTTAAACTTTCTCTCCAAAAAAGAAATATAATACTCTCCAATTTTTTTCTTCTAAAATGTTTGTTTATTTGAAGGATATCTTTATAAAATTTCTTTAAAGCAATAGTCATATGTTGGTCACAATTTTCTGAGCTTTGAGTTATTGGGAAATATCTTTATTTTACCTTGATTTTTAATGATAGTTTTACTAGGTACACAATTCTTGGTTGAAAGTTACCATCTCTTAAAACATGGAAGATGTCACTCCATTGTCTTCTTGCTTCCATTATTTCAATTGAGCAGTCTGCTGTCAGCTGGTTGCCCTTCTTTTAGAACCTTGTTTGAAGTTCTGCCATTTTCCAACAGTGTGTCTAAGTATGAAGCTTTTTGTTTTGCTTAATCTTGTTTGATATACAATGAACTTTATTTTCTATATTTTATATTTCTGTATTCTATAACTGCTATCTATATTTTTCCTTTTTGTGTCTCTCTTTCAAATATTCTGAATATATCTTCTGATTGACCTTCATAATCACCAGTTTTCAGTTCACTGTGTCTTATTCAATGATTAACCCAGTCAATGGATTTTGAGATTCAATGATTTTATTTATAAAGGAAATATATGATTTAAAAAATCTTTGTTAACGTATTTGATTGACTTTTGGTCTTTTCTAATCTTGTTTTATTTCTTAAGTACCTTGAACATACTTATTTTGCATCATGTTTATAAATCCGTGTATATATGTGCATGGGTAGGACCTACATTTGGCATGCAATCTCTGGAGAGAATTTTCATTTGCTTTTGCTGTGGGCCAGAGGACTCTTCAGATCTGGTGCTATTTTTGGCTCATTATAAGATTACTGGTTTGAAGGATAGGTCTGAAATTGAGCTCTTTCATTGTACCAGAATCTAGACTTAATTCACTTAACACAGACAGGCTTATTGATCAGGTTTCATGACCTGGTTTTAAGTTTGTCATCTTTTTTTGTGTGTTTATTTGTTTTAGCTCATAGAGATTTTTTTTATGTTCTATCAAGCCCACAAAGACTTTAAAATTATGTTTATTTATGTTTGTGTTATTAACTTCAAATGACCCCAAGATCTGGTTATATTTCAGCCTAGAGACTCTTTTGATCACTTTGCCTATCATTCTACCAGAAGCCCATTTTCTGAAATTATGTTTAGAGGATATTATCTACTCAATCATTTTGTGTCTCCATACTTTCAAGTAATGGTAATAAAAAATAGTAATAATAACAACAACTCTACACTGAGGCACCCTATATGTTAGCCATTTATAAGTAATGCTGCTGGTCCTCTCAACATGGTAAAGAAACTGTGGTTTTGAAAGTCTTAGTGAAGGCTATTTATTCATCATAAAATGAGTTGATAGTGGAGCTGAAATTGAAAGAATGTTGGCAAAATATTCTGCATATTTAATACCATATCATGATAGGTCTCAATATTAAAAATATAAAATTACATAAAATGTTTCATAAAAAAGCTTCTAGAATTCACAGCTACAAAACAAATTAATTTGCCCCCAAGAGACTGGTCTGACCTCTCTTTGCCAACAATGAACACTGCATGACTGATCATGCCTCTGCTTCACCGGGGACACCAGAAAGCTCTGGAACAAATTGGAAGGTCAGCCCAGTCAATTATGGTTGTCATCATTATTCACATTTTGCCCTCTAGTCATAACATTTTAGTTGTGTGCATATTTTATTGTATATTCATCCTATGATTTTGTATTACAACCATTTAAAAAATGAATGAATAATTCAAGAAATAAAAATTGAGCATTTTAGAAACATGGTTGCCTTATAGAAAGACTTAAAAATTCCTCAGATTTCATTTTCAGAGCAGATACAAGATCCTAGCAGGTCAACTGTGCACATTGTGTAATGTTCTGGCTTTATTTTTGGAGAGTGAATTGTCTTCTATATATAACAGGCAACATCAACAAAAAGCCAATTACAGTGAATGCAATATGATGAACACTGAAAATGTTACAAAATGTTTTCCTCCGTTCTTTTTTTTCTTCACTCAAAACAATCCTTTCAATGTGAAAAACTTGTGCTTTAGAGATAGCCCTAATAATGAAGTCATTACTAGTAAAAACAAAACAATCCCGGGTCCATGGGGTTTTGCAATTGAGGGTTCAGATCACACAAGCACTAAGTCTGTGATTTTGCCAATGCTGCAGAGCTGGTGTATCAGGAAGGGTTTCCAGTGAAGCAGAACCAATATGACGTAGATATGTGACCGATTATAAGACATTGGTTTCATACAGTTATGGAGGCTGAGACGTCTCTGGCACCTGGAGATCTAGGAAAACTGGTGGTAAATTTCTCAAAAACAGAGGCTATAGTTGTAAGTCCCAGGGAAGGCAGAAGCCCGAAGTGCCAGTTCAGTTAGGCAGTGAACAAATCCCCCCTTTCTTTGCCTTTCTACTCATGCCCCTCTACAGGTGGGTGGATGCCCACCCACATTGGGGAAGGCAGTCTGCTGTACTCAGCCCACTGACCCAAAGGTGACCTATTCTAGAAGCATCCTCACTGACACACCCAGCATTACGTTTAATCTGGGCACCCCATGTTCCATTTGAGTTGCCACAAAAATTAATCATTGTAACCAGCAAGTGGGAGGAGCACTCTCTGGTCTAGAACTCTTCTTTCTCCCTTTTGCTTCCCATATCATTAAAACAAATACTGTCATTTCCTGTTTCCCAACTTTCCAGGAACATAACAAAAGAAAAGAAAAGAAAAACCCTTCAATCAGCATTTCTTTTTGATGTTGCTTCTCTATATTTTTACGCCTTTAAGAGAAAATCTATTATCCATAGTCCTTGATAGTCAATATTCTCTAACAGTCGTTCTATTTGTGCCTGGGCTCCAAGGGCTGCTGAGAGGGTCTAGGTGCTGACCTGAGTAGCCCTAGAATCTGTTGGGTTTTCCCTCATTGCCAATGTCAAATAATAACAAGAGTCTCCTGATTTACCACCCAGCAACCTGCCTACACTCCATTAAAACAGGCCCTTGGTGTCTGGAAGAACTCTGTTTCTCTACAAGATTTGTCCCAGACAAATCCATTCACATCTCTTCTATGCAAAACACTATATTAGATGCAATAGTTTTATTCTATAATAACATGTGACATAGAGTCTTGCAAGAACATTTTAAAGATTTTAATTCACTAACCTTTTAGTTCTTATCTGTCTCAAACACAAGTGTTGCAACTTTTTATAAATTCAGATGGACTGTTGGATAATACAGGTGCAAGAAGGTCGGATATTCCTTGGGGAGCTGGAACCTCAAGCTGCAAGGAGACATACAGAATTAACTTGTTCAAGTCTCCTTTTTCATCTGAGGGAGCCAAGGGCCAGATACCAAGTCACTCGCTAAAGAACACACAGGCGATTTTGACAGAAGTGTCCAAGGATTAGTTGTTCAGTGTTTAACATTTGTTAAAATAATGATCAAGTTGACCTAGTAACGGTGGATTACAAACCCAACAAAGGCAGTTATAGTATCTTCATAATTCTTGTTCTATATTGATTATTTCAACAATAAACCCAGATCCTCAAAAAATAACACTGATATCTTCAAAGAGCATAGCATTTTAGTTCCCTCACAGACCTTACAGTGGAATAGAAAGCAGTATTTAAAAAATGATAAAAGGCTACTTACTAGGCCACGTGTCTTTAGGTGCATTGTCTCATTTAATCCCCTTGAGGACTTGGAGAGGCACATACACTCCCAGCTACTATTTTACAGATGAGGAAACTGAGGTTTAGACAGAGTAAATAAACTTCTCAGAATTACCTCAACTGTAAGAGACAGAGAAATGTGTCTAATCTTGTTTTTTTCAATTTCTAAATCTCCAGCTTCTAAAAGTGGGTGGTTCTGCCTCTCAGGAGATACCAGGTGCACTGAGACAAACTGGGGTACATGGGCCTGCCCCCCAGCACTCAGCAGTCCCCTGTGATCGGGCAGACCAGTAGAGGCTGCCTCAGCCAGGATGAAGGCCAGGCTGGGAGGTGGAGACCGATGAGGAGAGAATGAGGGTTCTACATGGGGACTTGGGATTCAGTACCAGGCAGCGTTTGGTGTGAGAGAATCTGGGAAGTAAGAAAGAGTGGCAGTCCAGATGAGAATTCCATTTTCTAGTAGGAAGTATAAAGCTCTCATGAACAAAGCAGGGGCCTGGGCATTTTAGTGCTGAGAAGGTGCTAGGCAGTCATGACACACAACCAGACAGGTAGATGGTGTGGTGGGGTATAGGGTAAGGTGACCGGATTTTAACATTGGTAAAGCGGGACACCATTGACTGGGGGGATGGGGTTCTTGATTAAAAATTTGGTCTATCTCCCGCTGTTCCCTAGCTTGTCGTGCATTCTTTCCAAAAATCGGGACTTTTTTAAAATGCCGCGGGACAAATTGTTAAAAATCGGGACTGTCCCGCCAAAAGCGGGACGTCTGGTCACCCTAGTGTAGGGGGAGACCAGTGGGTGAGTGTGCATCACTCCAGAGTTCCAATATCTCTCTTCCATGCCACGCTGTGTGACCTTTGATGAGTACTTAACCTCTCTGAGTGTCAGATGGCTCATCTCTAAAATGAAGAGGACTGCGGTTATCTCATGGAGGTGTTTGGAGAAATAAATAACATAAAATGCCAGAGAAGCCCAGCATAGTCTTTGTCACCTAGGAGGCTATTTTTACTATTTATTTTAGTTTATTTTTTCCTGCTTTATTGAGACCTTGGCATACAACATTGTATAAATTAACAATGTGTTAATGTAACACACGTATATGTTGTAAAATGATCACCCTCAAGTTTGAGTTTTTCTGAGCGTGATTACTTGTCAGATGATCAGAATGTTTACGTGAACACCGAATGTAGTAGCCGTTGGTAATTCTGACGGCGCGCCAGGCCTGGTGCTGAGCCGGACATGGAGATCACCGCAGTTCACCCTGGGGACACCTTATGAGGTTGACACTATGGTTCTCCCCATTTTATAGATAAGGAGACCGAGGCATAGAGAGCCTAAGGACGTGCTGAAAGTGTCACAGTGGACCAGCCAGTATCAGTTCCAAGCGAGATGTCTGGAGAGCCACTAGTGACCTTGAACCCCAGGCCCTGCTGCTCGGGGATGCCTTGCGGGTCCTCGGACATGCTAAGCAAAAGGGTGTGGGCCTGCACGGGGCCATGGTCACCCAGCGCCCCTGAATCCCCCGGGGCTCATCTCTGCCTCAGAAAGAACTTTCCCTCTGGATCTTGGCTAGCTTCTTCCTGGCTGTTGTGTGTTAGTATCACGCTGTCCTCTGGTGTTTAGCTGATTCACATTGTCCCCAGTGCCTGGGCTCGGGGGCACAAGGTGGCCAACTGGGGATGGGGAAGGAAGTCTCTAGAGAGGGCAGACAGAGGCTGGAAACCAGCCCTGCCGTTCCAAGCTGGCAGACAGGAGCTACTCTCTGCCTGTCTAACCTTCGTGAAGTAGTTTCCTGAGGATGAGCGTGTGTGAAACGCCTGGTTATTCCCACAGCCTGGTAGGTATCTGACGAATAGCGGTTGCTATCGCTATGCAGAACACCTGGCATGGGTGTTCATGCCCTTCCCTCTTCTCACAAATGCACGTCCTCTCTTCTCGGAACCTCCTGCCCTCAGAGGGCCCTAGAGTGTGCGACTCCCCTCCCTGCCGGCCCATCCTCGGCCTGAAAAAAGGGCCACGGTGTGAGCTCGGCCCGGGGGCGCCTCCAGCTGCCATTCCAGAAGCAGGGCCTGCGTTCTTGTTCCCCAGGAGCTTCTCTGGGGACACTGTGGACAAGGGGCATGTGTCCCCCGGGCTCCGCCCACCTGGACTGGGCCTTCCTGCTGAAGAAGCAGCTCTCCGGGCCACCCCTCGGGCGTCCAGCCCTCTCTGACATTGGGGGTGTTGTGAGCTGTTTCCAGAGAGTTCCTCCCGGTGGTCTTTGCACACGTGCCACCTCCCCCTGGGCAGCCTCTGTCCCCCACCTGGCACTTCTCATCTTCTACCTTGCTTTACTTTGCTCTGAGGGACCGTCGCCATCTAAAATCCAATGCACTGTTCTTCTGTGGTTGATTCCCACCAGCTCCCTTAGCTTCTTACCTGATTGACGTGTAAGAGGGCATTCAGCTCCACGTGCCCAGCACCTACAGCTGCGGCTGTCACCAATAGGTGCTAAAATAATGTGCCTTGATTGAGGGCATCTCGCTGGTAAGCATTCTTGCAAGGAAGCCAAAGAGGCAGGTGATTTCAGTAACTGCCAACCGGACGGCCCCTCCTGGCTAGAACATCGGCCTGATCACTGAGTTACCCTGTGGCACTGTCCTTGGCAATGGGGTGATGACCTACTAGGACGGGTACTTCCGTACCTCCTTTCATTGCACCAAAAGCACTTTGCAGTGAGAATTGTCCCCTTTAGAGGCAGTGACAGTTTGCCTAGCATTGTCACGCGACACAAGAGCAGACTTTGGATTATCTCCTAAACCAAAATGGCTCCAAAATCCGTGTTTAACCCCTTGCAAGAGGAAGCCTAAAATGTATTGAGTATCAGAATCGGATGTGGTGCTCATAATACATAGACATTCCCAGGCCCCAGCTGCAGGGTTAGGGAAGCCAGAGGTCTGACGGGGGCGCACAAAGTCCTATTCTCATGAGCACCCCTGCCCCCGGGGTCTGATGTGCTTGGCGGGGGGCGGATGGCTGCAGAAATCCAGGCCTCACCCTGTTCCTCATCTATTGAAACAGCCAAAGTCCACGTGACCAGGGCTTCCATGAGAGTCGGTAGCCCTCTGTGGCGTTCTGCGTGTGAGAGAAGAGGGAAGGGGACAGAGTAAACAGAGAGGGCAGAATTGATTGGGAGGATTTTATTATTTTATTTCTCCCCCCACCCCAGATATTTATAGCTCAAATGAGGCCCTACAGAAACCCCTCGACTCTAAGCTCATAAAATGCCTGGTTGGGAGTCAGACTGTAATTTACTTTTCTAAAGATGCCTCAATTATATCCAAGGAAAAGCCTGGTTACATTTTTAAAACTCAGGAGCAGCAGCTTTTAAATTTATTCAGACTAATGAGCGCGTATAAATTCGGTGAATGCTAATTCACAGGACTCGGTTGTGGGAGAAACACAACAAGAGTGTCACTGCCAGGGAACAAAGTGAATGGCTGATATGAGTGACAGTAAAGATTTCTTTTAACATCACTAAAAGGCTGCTGAAATGACAGGTAAGAGGACAGATGCAGAATTCTGCAGTGCTCAGAGAATTTGTGTACTATCAAGAAGGTGCTCGTTGACTTGATAGCCACTGAACGGGTTCAGCAGGGACGAAGGACGGGGGTGGAGGGCAGCAAGGAGGGCAAAAGGGCTCCCGCCTGCTTCCAGGGGTGGCAGGGGCACCACCACAGAGCCTGGAGAATGGGGCTTGCCAGTGTCTCCATTCCCCACTCTCATGAATTTCACAGGATACAGGCACATGGTTTTAATCTCTTTCCACAAATCTCCAAAATGAACGTCGCATCCTCTGGAGACGTCTTCCACTTAGGATCATCTCAAAGGGAATGGAATCCTAAATTAAAACCCATCAGCGTACACCTGGATTTCGAGTGAGTCGCACCCCAATCAAATCTGCAGATTTCTGCAGTTGGAAGCCTGCAGCTCAGGGAGAAAGCAGTGGGAGGCAAAAACGTTGAAACCTTAATAAGCAGGGCTCTGCGACCCACAGTGGTGTGATTTCTGGGGTGGTAGCGGCGGGGTCGGAATGAAATATAAGCACCAAAGTGGCTCAAGTCTTCTCTGTTTGATTTTGTTCTGCCCCAAACAGGTACCTTTTTGCACCTGTGTGCTATTCAAGTTCAAATGGGACCGGCGCCCACCCTGAACTGAGGCAGCCCTGCTTACCTCTCCTTTCTTCTGACTACACACCTCCTAAGTGTCAGGTTTATGAACCCAGTGACCACTTATGACAGGCTGTGTCTCTCCCAAATTCAGAAGGTGAAGATTTAACTTCCAAGCATTTGAGATAAAACCTTAAAGAGATCATTAAGACCAAATGAGGTCAGAAGGGTGCAGCCTTGGATGTTAGAGCCATTGTCCTGAAAAAGACAGAGGAAGACACTAGTGCTCTTTCTCTGCATGAGCACACAGGAAATGCCACGTGTGGATACAGTGAGAAGGTGACCATTTGCAAGGCAGGAAGAGAAATCTCACCAGAAACCAGCCTATTGGCACTTGGTCTTGGACTTCCAGCCTCCAGAACTGTGAGAAAGTAAATGTCTATTGTTAAAGTTCCCCAACTGTGATACTTTGTTACAGCATCCAAGCTGACTAATACACTGTTCTCAGAAAAATCCCTGTGCTTTGAGTCTTACGTCTGTTGTTCTCTCTCTCAAATGCCTTTTTCATATCACCCACTTGATGATCAAATGATCTCCAGTGTAGGTACCTGGGAGTTCCTCCTGGATTTCACTAGATTGAAAAGTTCTTCCTTTCTCATTTCTTACTTTGCAACCTATGCCCTTCTGGCAACATTGAGCACACTGTCTTGAAAGGATGGCTTTACCTGGTTTGCCCCTCAACAAATCCCTAAATACCCAGAGGCCATGGTCTCAGACTTACACCTTGGTATTGGCAGAACCTAGCTTAGTATCTTTCTTGAATTTCCTTCGCTGATCTAGAGTAGATTGGTTGATGGAAAGTTGAAATGAATAAACAAATGACTGAATAGACAAATGGATGGATAAATAGATGGTTGGGTGCATCGATGGTTGGATGGATGGACAGATGGTTGGATGATGGATAGATGAGTGATGATGGATAGATGGATGGATGAATGGATGGATGGATGGATGGATGGACGGATGGATGGATGGATGGATGGGTAGATGGGTAAATAAATGAAAACCTATTGCCTTTCCTAGGCAACAGGTCCTCTCAGTGCATAAATGAAAAGGGTTGAGGTTGGGGCACTAGCATATACTTTCTCAATGCAAACCACTTTTCTAATCAAACCTTTGTAACTAAAACTTCTTGTTCCTTTGTCACCCATGCCACTAACTACTAAATCTTTGCAGTATTGGCTGGATTTCTCTCAATATTTTCCTGTGAGCTGACTGGACCCTTTCTTTTTATTGTATCTTGTCACATTCTATTACTGGGCTAATTTCATTTCAAAGTGGAGTCTGCAGAATAATGTAGTATAACAGTAATTGTGAACCAGGCATTTTGACAAACTACCACCTCATTTAATCCTCATCAATAATTTCCTGCGAGATGATATTCTTAACCTCTTGTTATGGCTGAAAACCATGAGGCTCAGCCAGTTGAGGGCAAAGACAAGATTCAAACCACATCTTTGCAAACCCCAGTTCCAACTCACCACCAGGGAGTGAGCCGCCCCCTCCCAGCGCCTTCCTTCTTGAATGATGGGCATCCAGTACTATCTGGAATTGCACGTGAATTTTCTGCAAGAAGAATTTGTCTGTACGATATATTTTTTCTTTGAAATAATTTTACTGGGGAAATTTTCTGCTCAGCAAGCTGACCTCTCGGACAAACATTGCTGCCATAAAACGTGCCATTTTCTGTGAGTGCATTGGGAGTTTTAAATCATCAAACTAAAGTACCCTCAGCTCTGACAGTAAAATTTTCATTCAAAGAAGGACTCAGCTTCACAACATAATAAATTATATATGACAGGAGCATATAAAACATTTAAAGATATACAGAATATCTCCGCATTTGTGTTCAGTGGAAGGGTTCGGCTCCTGAAGTGCTTTTTATGTCAATCCCCTATTCATAAAAAGAAAAGACACTCTCTCTCCACTGATTGCCCCCAAAATGAGAAGCAGCAAAAGTTGCCTATCTCCCACATCCTACACTTCAGGTTTCATGTTTTATTTTTTCTATTTGTTCCAAGGATGTGTTGGAAGGAAGCAATGTCATAGTGGATGCCAAGTAGTTAGAAAGACTGTAAGCAGAACCTTTGGTCACCTCTAAAGCCAGAGTAACTGATCAGAAATAGCAGAAACACACACCAGACAGACTTGAGGGAGCTGTCCAAGATATTTCAAGATGAAGTTTGGGGGTATTGGGACATGTTGGATATTTATTTATTGTCCAAATAAAAGCTACAAGTACTGAAACCATTTTTTAAAGAGTGCTGAGTTTAAGGAGACACATATTAAAATAATTGAAGCAAGGCATTCCTACATACAAGGTTACAAACACAATCCTGGCATATGTTGGATGCTTAATACCTCACACATGTTTTATCTTTCTGGACTGAAGGATGATCACAACACAATGCTAGCACACAAGTATGTATTAGTCAGTCACTAATGTATTAGTTCTGTATTAACAAACTACCTCAAAGTTCAGTGGCTTCCAACTACAAACATTCTGTCACTTTTGGGTGCACAGGTCATATGCAATTTGGATGAACGAGGCTGGCTTTGGCTGAGCACTTCTGATTCAGAACATGGGTCACTGAACTTGCATCCAGGCTGAGTCACAGCCAGGCCTGTGCCACGTGTCCTCTCCTAGTCTTTGGACTGGAGCTAGTCAAGGCACGCTCTTCTCATTGGCAACGGCAAGAATCTAAGAGTGTCAACACGAAAAGACCACGTTGTTCGAGACCGTAACTCAGAACTGGCTTACTCTCCTTCCACCACATTCCATGGACTCAAGAAAGTCACAGGGCCGCATCCGCTGTTAGTAAGGGCAGGAAACTATGACTTTGGTACGTGGTTTTGGAGAGTCAAGGCCAAGGGCATGACTATCTAATTCAAATATAATACAAGAGGCTCATGAAAGATTGCAAATAATTTTATCTGCCTCTCCTGGGTTTTATCTCTGCCCCTGGGCCTAACTTGCTGTGAAACTTTGGGTAAATTGCTTCTGTCTCCCAGTCTTGTGGCAATCACAGTGTGATCCTAGATCAACAAAGTCAGCCTCACCTTGGAATCTGTTAGACGTATGGACTCCTGTACCCCACCCAGACCTACGGAATCAGAAACCAAGCTGCAGGCAGTGAGAGTAACTTGCCTATGCACATGGAGTGCTAAGTGACACCCTGAGCCTAGAGCTCCATTCTTGACACCATAGCTCCCTGTCAACAAGGAAGAACAAAGAGAAGGAGACCAGTAAGTGGAATCGGTTAGGAAATATTTCTTTAAGTGAAAATGAGAGTTAAAAGCATCTCATCAGCATGCAGACAGATTCATTCATGCGCCTTTCACCTCTTGCCAAGCCCACATTCCAGTGGTGGTATTTACTTAATCACCGTTTGTGCAGCAACTTGATCTAAACCCTCAGGTCAATTCACTGTGAGTTCGTCTATTTTTGTATTCTTGACATCACATCAGCTTCATCAGTGATTTCCAGGCCTGCCCAGCCCTGGAAGGGTAATAGGAGGTCTCCTGGCAGGTAGAAGCCCCTTGTTCTCAATCAGAATGAGCCAAGAGGGGAAGCCGGGATGGCTCAGGGGGTTAAGTGCTCACTTTGCAGCGCCGGGAACCGGGGATCGAATCCTGGCCCTGGCCCGTGCGGAACCATATGCTGAACTGGGAGCTCCCCCAGTTTAGTTCTCTCTCTGTCTCTGTATCTCTCTCTCTCTCTGTCCAAAATAAAAATAAATTAATTAATTAAAAAAAAAAAAATGAGCCAAGAGGCCTCCCCAAACCAGAGCACTCAGGGGTGAAAGCCACTCAGCCACAGGGAAGCTGAGTGTCCACGTGCAGACCACGGGCATCCCTGTGAGCTGCACAGAGCTCCCTGTGTGATGACATCGGAGCCCGTGGCTGGGACGGCCGGAGACCTGGAGGGCTTGGACTGAGGACCAAGAGTCTGATTCTTACACAAACCTTGAACTTCATGAGCTATGTGACCCTGGACTGGGCTCTCCAGGGAGCTCATTTATCGATGCTGATAATTATTATTATGTATATTATGTCATTTTATATTATATCACATCATATTGCATTAATGGTATATGTCAATGTAAAAGATAGTACAGCATTAACACAATATGGTATAACATTAGATCATATGCTAGGTCATATGTACAAATATTGGTATAATAATATACTATTGTTTCATATAATATAGTTATATCATCTTACCCTACAATGTCTTCAATTAACATGATATACATATGTATATTATCTTGTTTTGGTACAATATATAGTATTATGTTAATATAATATAATATAATTATACCTTGCATTATGTATTATGTGTTTTAAATGTGAAATCTTGTGTGGTGCATTATAATTTATTGAATTATATATAGTAAATGTAACATGTAATAACGTGATGTATAGTATGCGATATCATTGTATTACATTATTGTTATTACTGTGATTGCCAGGTACTGGGTTTGTCCGGGAGCTGGAATTCCTACCTATGTTTCTCCAACCCCAGAATGTGTGAGCACCGATGCCAGGCAATGCCAGCTTCTAGAAACTAAAGGGCGTCAGAGAAGACATGTCTCCGTGGCCCCTGCTGCAGCATGAGACAGAACTGAGACTCACAGACACCGCAAACTCTGGGGTCGGGCAGAACGAACCCAAAGCCTCAGCTCTGTCAGGGTTCTGGGCCAGGGCCCTCCTGAAGCCTCATCTACATGTGGCAATCACTTTACCAGCTACACAGATACAACGCTAGCTCAAGTTCACACACCCGGCATATACCTGACACAACAGGTATCAAAACAGACATGAGTATGTCTTAGGGGCATGTGCGAGGGTCTGGGGTCAGACATTTTCGATGTGAGTATCAGGTTCTGATTCACCAGGTGGGGACTCACAGGAAAGTTATGTAAACCACGAGAGACTTTGCTAATCTGTATCAAGAGGCTTTAACCTCTGCCCCTTCATGTTGCTGGGAGGCTGTTGTGACAATTTAAGGTGACCAGATTTTAATATTGGTAAAGCGGGACACCATTGACCGGGGGGAAGGGGGTTCTTGATTAAAAATTTGGTCTATCTCCTGCTGTTCCCTAGCTTGTCGTGCATTCTTTCCAAAAATCGGGACTTTTTTAAAACGCTGCAGGATGCAGGACAAATTGTTAAAAATTGGGACTGTCCCACCAAAAGCGGGACATCTGGTCACCCTAGACAAAGCCTGCAAAACAGTGGACTCCCAGCTGGCCCCCAGTCAGTGTCGATTTGCTTATGAGTGGCCCTGCTGGGGATGGCAGGAAAATGACCACGCAGCCTTGCTCTGAGATTCAAGAGTGGAGACCCACCTACATCTCCATGCTGGAGATTATCCAGGCTAAATGTGCAGATCCTGGAGAAGTCACGTGGGTGTTGCTGAAGCGACCTTCTACTGAGAGGACAAGCGGCTGCAGTGTGCAAGCTGTGGACAGCTCTCCACACCCTGTCACCAACTCTCATACCTCAGTCTCCTGCCACCCCCATCCCTGTCACACTTACCCCAGCTTGAGTGTCCAATCTGCTCACTTCACCCCCAGAAACCCCGTGAGTCCTGTGAAGTTTGGTTCCCATGCCTCCTCCCTGACTCCTCCTTCATTTGTGTGCACTATTGTTACCTTGCGGGCGCCTTCGCTCCCCAAACAGTAGAGCCATTTGCTATGAGCCCTTCCCACAGCACTCATCACACCAAAGCTTACAAGGACATTGGCTTAAGGCATTCAACGCTGATGGCTCGAGCAGAGTAGACAGCGGGCTGAGGAAGCGGCGGGACCTCCAGCACTGGGAGGTTCTTCTGCACGTGTGTAACTAGGGGAAGACACAAGAGCTACGTGTGGCTACTTAAATCTAAATTAGTAAGTGAAATAATAAAATAAAATAATGAAAAATAAAGTAAAATAAATAGAATAAAATACAGATGCTTAGTCTCACTGGCCACATTTCAAGTGTTCAATGGCCACAGTTGCTCGTGTTGGTTGCATTGCATGGTGAAGATAGAACATTTCTATTTTTTTGCAGAACATTCCAGTGGCTCACACCACTCAAGATCCTCTGGCCCCCTGGAACCATTGTTCTCTCCTTTCACTGTGTCTGTTCCCTTTTAAAACCCTAACCAATTATTTGTGCCCTTATTTATTTCATGGTGATTCCTTCCCCCCAATTCAACTGGGAGCTCCCTGAGAGTCAAGATCGTTCTTAACTCTTTTACCCCTTCAACCACCACACTTAGGACAGGAGTGGCTCATAGGGGACACTGGACACACGTTATTAAGAGGAATGCATGGCAGAATGAGCCTCTATAGCCCATTGACCTGACTTCAGAGTCTGTAGAAGAACTGACTTCTCTTCTGGGATGAATCTGCTAGGCAGCGATCGCACTCTGCACGGACACAAGGACATCACCTCCTGTCTTCGCAGCCTGCTCCCAATCCTACTGTTGATACCTCCAGCCCTGGCCACACGGATCTAGCTGGGTCCTGCTGCCCTCCTCCTTGCTTTGGCTCCTTTTAGGGTCTCAGGCTCCCTGGGACATGCTCCTCCATCCATGTCTGTGTGACTTCAAGGACCAAGTGACACTCCACCTTCTCCAGGAAGGCATCCTGAATCTAATGGTCCTCTCTTGTCTCCTTACCCTCTCCCTACAAAAGGCATTAGGAGTGACCTCCTTCAGCTTTGAATATCCTTAACTTTTAAACTCTACACCTCAGGAAACTTCCCATCTGTCACCTTGTCCCAGATTGCTCTTGGACTTTTTTATTCACATTTCTCATCCACTGTTTGAGAGCAGAATCGATGTGTAAGTTAAAGCCATGTTCCCAGCTCTGAGAAAAGTACTTGACATGTAGTAGATGCTTAACACATCATCTGAATGAACACAAGTAAATAAGTGATCACTTTTAAAGTCTATGATTATTTTCTGTTTATAAATGGTTTTTGCCACTAAAAAGCCTGTTTTACTTCATGACATTTTTACTTTTACTTTTCAAATTTTCATGTTGTACTATAAAGCATGAAGCTCTATATCTGATATAAGTTATAAAACCTAATTCTAAAATGAAGAATTTATTGCAGACAATGGTTCGAGGTCTAGGGCTGGAAGAAGCACATTTTAAATTGCAATGTGCCTTAGGAATGGAAGCATATTCATTTTGATTTTGCAACCAAGTAAATTCATTAACATAGAAAAAACCTGACTCATTAGTGTGACTTACTTGTATTGTAGAGTCATGCTAACTTTAGACCTAAAATGTATATATTTTAGATCAATATTTAATAAAGAATTCACAAATAGAGGACCAGCCTTTCACCCATCCTGGTTTCTGACTCCGTCCTGGAGATCAATAATAATATTCTCTTATGCTTAAGACCTGAAAGGTCTTGGCACATACATTGTCACAATCTTTCCTCACAGCAACCCTACAACTTGTGATCTTTATCCCATTGAAGGCTGGCTCCCTACACATCACCAGCATATCCTGTTGTAAGAAATGCTGTTTATTGCTTTCCAAAGCAAGGCAGAAGCTAGAGAGGTGGATGGCAAGGTTGGAGTTTATGTAGGATTGGAAATTCCGGTTCAGCAGGTCTCCCAATGTGGAGTTTTGAGTGGTTGTGGGGAAGGACCATGTTACAAGAGTCCAGAATGGATGGCAAAAGCAAAGGGAGGATTTTTGTAGCAAGAGATGAAAAGCACGTTCGAGTGTAGATGTTGTTTCACATTGAAGAAGAGTTGGTGGTTCTTTTTAAAAGTCCCTGTGATGAACCAAAAACCAAGCCATTGCCTGGAGAAGCCTCTCCTGGCACAGGAAATGCATGCTGGCCACAGCAATCAGAGAGGAGAGCCATGTGTGGAGTCTGAGGTGGGGTAGGAGGTGAAGCTTCAGGCCTCAGTGGTCATACCCAGCTCTGTTCGTGTATTGAAGATGCCTTCCATAATCAAGACCCACTGGATGATGAAGAAATGGAGAATCGGGAAATAGGATACTGTTCTCTTCTTGTATAGGGGTGACATATATACATTCGTTAAGGATTTATTTATTTTTTATTGTTCTCTACAGAGGCAGAGAAAGGGGAGGGTCCAGAGCAGTCTCCATAGTTGTGCATCATTGGTTTTCCATATAGTTTTCTTCCACTGGTGGACACGGGGCCACTGGGCCGGGGGCCTCCTACATGGGAAAAATGAGAGGGTGGGAGCCGAACAGGGGGCTTCCCACATGGGAAGCTCGCCCCAAGAAGAACTAAACTGGGGGCCACACCCCAGCTCAGCATATGGGTCCACACAGGCGGAGGCTAGGATTCAATTCTTGGATCCCGGGACTGCAAGACGAACACTCAACCTGCTGAGCCATCTCGGTATCCCCACCCATTCATTTAAAAGCAGTGGCTGCATTGTTCCTGAATGCTAGAGTGTGGATTATAGACACCCCTTTTCCTGCAGGGACAGCGCCCTCAAAGAGGAAAGGAGGGATGTAGAGAGCTGGTTTCCTCCTCTAGGACAGCATATGCAAAATAAGACCTGAATTAAGTGCCTTTAAATGGAAAATTCCAGTAGATTTCTGATCTATTAAAGAGTTAAGTAAGTAGATATAAATATACATCAATCAATATGTGATTGAATTGCCGTTCCCCTTTGTGCCACCTCTCAGGTGGGTGGCTATTGAGAGTGCTCACAATTATAAATGCCGGCTTGCAGCTAGTACTTAGTGACTTAATTTCACTCTGTGAAATCCTGTAGGCATTTCGAAAGATGTTATTCTCTTTCAGGGAAGGAATCGGTGGGATGAATGCTAGATTGTGCACGAGGCCTAAGGTAACATGCTAATAATACAGCAGGTTAACACTCCTGGTGACTTGCCATGAGGCTGTCAGAGCTGGGAAGTTGAGGCCCTGGGAGCAGCGATCTCTGTCGTGTTCACACTTAGAAACTGTGTTCTCGCTTCACTTACACAACCGCCACACTCTGCTCCATGTCCATTACAATCACAACACAGCATGCCACACGCAACTCTTTCCCCAGTTTTGTGGGGCCCACTTTTTTACACTGCACTTTCATCTTGTTCGCAAATTTTCTTTTCTTTTTTTTTTTTTTTTTTGAGAGAAAAGGAGAGAGAAGGGGGGAAGGCCCAGAGCAGCCTTCATAGTTGTACGTCAGCAGTTGTGACATGGTTTCATTCCACACAGGTAGATGTGAGGCTGTGTGAGGCAGAATCAGAATCAGGGGCCTCCCACATGGGAGGTAAGAACCTTCGCTGCCATCCCAGTAGTTACCAGCTGCACTGCAGGTCAGCATATGGGTCTGCACAAGCCAGGGCTGGGATTTGATCCCCAGACCTCGTGAGCACAAGGCAACCACTCAACCACTGAGCTATCCCGGCATCCCTGTAAGTTTTATTAAACTCTCTCTTTTCAATGCAAAGGATAAGATGTTTGAGCATCTTAGGTTGGACTTCTAAACATTTTGAACAAAGCCCCTCTAGAAAAGTGTGAGAAACAGAATTCCAACATCCAAAGGTCAGCAAACGAGGACAATGAGGTCCCCACAGGAGATGTTTGGAGTGGAGGCTGCCCCTGGAGGGAGCCCGCAGGGTAGCTGAGGGTCCCATCCAGCCTCACCAGCTTGGGGTTCACTGTCTAAATAACCGTTCCCTGAGGCTCCAGAGGGGGAGTGATAGACCCGCCCTGTCTGCAAGAAGCCCACCCACAGAGGAAGGTGTTTCTCCAGGAAGGTGTGTACCAGTGTAGAG
Source organism: Craseonycteris thonglongyai (assembly GCA_004027555.1). Classification (NCBI taxonomy): domain Eukaryota; kingdom Metazoa; phylum Chordata; class Mammalia; order Chiroptera; family Craseonycteridae; genus Craseonycteris; species Craseonycteris thonglongyai. Next base: position 35,645 of record PVKE010002435.1, on the reverse strand, counting down.
AGCATTTTCCTCTGTCTATACCATATGTTATGCCAGTTCATCTGGGTTTACAGTTACGTAGCTACAGCAAGATCACAGTGTGTTCTAGATAAGTCTAGATTTGAAGAAAAACATCACATAATTGTTTTCAAATATTTTGTTCCAATTACTCAGTTTTGAGAAGCTAGTTTTATCTATATCAATACCCATATTTCTAGTATACCTGTGCCTATACGCATGCTCATATTGATCTGTTTAATGTGGCAGTTAGGTAAATCCTGAAAATTAGTCTGGCAGATAAAGCCATGAGCTATAGAATCAGATTCAGAAGATATGAGTTTAAGCAGCAGCTCTGCCACTGAGCAGCCCAGTGACCTTAGGCCACACAAGTCCCCTCCCCGCACCTCAGTCAGTTCAAGTGCAAAGTGGGCCTATCATTCCTAACAAGGAGGGTGTACACAATGCAGCCACATACATGAAAAGACTGTCAATGTAGAAAGTGGTATGATGCGCATTACATACCATCAGTGGGTACATCTGTGTGATGGATCGGGTCTTCTTTTAGTTTTATTCTTTACGGGTCTTTGGTGTTTACCCCAGTAGGCACGCTTTTCTCTTACTCAGGAACAAAAGCATTACTGAGAGTAGTTTGCATGTACGTGTGCGCATATATGTATGTGTATGTGCGTATTATGTGTGCATGTCTGTCATGTGTGCATGTGTATGTGTCCATATCCACATATACATTTATGCATATGTATGTATGTGTGGGGAAGGGGACATTCAATGACCGCACAGTCATTCCAACACCGTAGTTTATCCAAATCAACTCTCCTATGTGTATCTCTAGCCAGCATACACAGCCCACATTCCCCAGAGATATAGCCATGGAGGAGGTCTGCAGAGCCAAGAAGCAATTGTGGGGTTTAGGCAAGGAATTCTGGGGACTTAGGTAGGGGGAGTGATCTCTAGCTGGGCGAGTGCCTTTAGCCCCAGAAAGTCCTCCCCTTGAGGGGGGATGGTTGAGCTGGAGAAGGACCCAGTGGGACCCTCTAAACACTGGGCCCAGTGGACTGCCCCAGGTACTTGGGTCCGGGACGACTCTACCCTTCAGTCCCCTGTGCTCCCTGCCTCAGGTGTACCCAGTAAAGGTTGGTAAAATAAAGAGACCAATGAATGGTTATGTGACATTCATGGTTCTAAATGTGACTTCAAACTACAGGTAAAAACTTCCAGAATCTTATCTCTGTTTATTCTGGAGATGAGAAGTGTGAGCTTGGACATACTTTGGAATTTGCTACCAACTGCACATTTTAAGTGTCATTGTTGCTTTAAAACTCAGACCCCGTGTCCGGGTTAAGGGTGCCGTTTCTTTTTGCATTAAGTCTATATTTGAATTCACCTGTTGTAATTCACTAGGTTTTCTTCAAACAAATATTAATCATGGTCAAAGCCTTTATTAGACAACCACTCTCTGACAAAAGGTCTGTGTGTTCTTATTGGAAATGTCGCCACATGGGAGTTGAGGTGGGGTGATGGGTAGAAGTCTAGATATGAGGAGATGTAGTAGAATTAAGAGGAAAAAAATAAACAGACATCTTGGAATACTATTTCTCTGGGTTTGTAAGTTATGAGGGGTGAGTGGATCTTGGAAAGAAACAGTTTATCACACTCAGTGTCGTAGGACAGATATTTATCACCTGATTCACTCCAGCCTTGTACAATGAAAGCAGGGGCCATAAACTGCACACTGAGGATGGCGCAAATAGTAGCATTCTCTGAATTCATTGAAGATGACGTGAAAAAGTTGTTCAGATGCTTTATTATGTGTGGAAGGGTCACACAAACCAGGCTGAGGAACCAAGAGGAAAGTGCGGTCAGAGATAAGGGTGAACGTGTAGGAGACAGGGTTGCAATGAAACTGGAAAAGCTCTCTTTATAGACCTTCAAAATCCTGCTCAACCCAATAGGTTGAATATGCAGCCTCCCTGGCCTCAGCAGAGCAGAATCCAAGCTACAGACACTCCCCCCTGCAAGAGAAGACCTGGGCTGATGGCAGCTCTTGGCTATGAAATGATGGCACATCAATTTAAATGCCATTTAAATGCCAGGTAAGCACTCCTTTATTCACTTAACAAATAGTAAGTGTCCCCTGGATGCCACGCTCTGGGCTAAGGGCTGAAGACATAACAATGTCAAAGGCACGGCCCCTGTTCTGGGGGAGATGGCTCCTGTGGGAGGATGACCAGTTGGCCGATGGACACTAGGAGAGGCTCCAAACTTGGTAGTTTTGTTGTGGGTTGGGGTAATCTGCCCTCAGACGACCCATATACTCTGTGCACATGTTTTCCTTGTAATCATGAGTAAGATTATTATGCATACTCATGGAAGAAAGTTTTCCAAGTTTGGAAAAATAAGAAAAACAATCAGTAAACTTACCTATCAGAAACAACAGATTACTTTTATTATGTTTCTTCCCATTTTTTACCTAGCGGTGTGTGTCTGTCTATATCTATCTATCTATCTATCTATCTATCTATCTATCTATCTATCTATCTATCTAATATAGAATGTATCCTACATAATATATAATATATGATACATGATATATGATATACAATATACAGTATTATATACAATATAATATGTTATATGATATACACCCTGTATATTTAAATTTGTTGGTGTTTCTTGCTATTTAAGATTATTTTAGCATTTGAATGTTATTTTAAATGCTCACTAATATTAGTTTTATGACTTTAAAGCATTATATTGTGTTTGGGATATTGCATATTGGAGGGGGAGTTGCAAAACCCCGATGAGATGCCTGGGTCCCTGACTCAGATCAATTCATTGAGAGTCTCATGGATGGAATACAGTCCTCGTTATTTTCTAAGTGCCTATGTGTCCCTAATGTGTAGCCAGTACTGAGAAACCATGGATATGTTAATAATTTTTCTTTTATTCTTAGACAATTGAATTGTTCCCAAATTTTTTCAATAATAAATAATCCAGGAATGAAATGAATGTCTTGCTCTAAAGCATGCCAGCATTCTGCCTTATCACAATATCAGAAAGAAAGAGATTACGAATCAAAGCTAAAATCCAAATCATCACTTTATTATTACATCCACTTTGTAGATGTAGAAATATTCCTTAGGGAAGTAAAGTAACTTTTTCTTCCAAGACTATATTGGCAGGGTCTGACACCCAAAACAGGAGTTGTCCTTTATGGTCTTGATCAGAGAGAAAAAAAATACCCAGGAAACATGTTAAAAACATTCATTTCCCCAAAGAGTCCCAACAAGTTGTGTTTTTCCTGCACAGCCCCCGGGATGCTGAGCTGGCAGCTCTGCCCCTCTCACCCCGCTGGTCTCAGATGTGTGGTGGCCTGGGCAGGGGCTGCTCAGAGCTCCTTTGGAGATAGAACCTTCTGGAAGGGGTGTCATCCGCAGATATACTCCATTCTCCACACCGTGGGGCCCACAGTCCTGTGAGGTGCTCCCACCAAAGCCATCACCCTCTTGGCTGCTCCCTGCCAGTGACCAGAGTTCCACTGCGGACATTTCTGCTTCTAACAACGCTGCCACCCCATCCCATCAGCTGAGGCAGGACTTCTCAGAGTTGCACGCATGTGGTCTGAGGCCATCCCCACCCTCCTTCCTCCTCCCCCATGCCGTGCCCCTCTCACAGGTGTCCACGCCTTATCTCAGTGAGAAGACCCCTGCTCCCACCCCTCTTGCCTCCATCATTCTTGGGAACGACCCCCGATCAGTCCCAGGTGGTTCAGAGTTTGTGTTGCTGTCTGTTTCCTGCCAGACTTTCAAACAAACCCAAGGTGCTACCACGGGAAGTGTAGCAGAGAACCCCGCCTCCACCAGCAGTGTGCCAGACCCTGGGCACCGCACAGGGGTGCCCGGAGCCAGCCAGGCGCCTCCCTTACCAGGTCTGTGTGCGGTGACATCCCTTTGGTGGCTTGAAATCAGCCATGGCGGAAATGTTTCCACTACAGAAATCAGGCAATGCTACACAGCAGGACCATTTGATCCCCAGAGCCCCAGGCACTAAGCCTTTTCTAGAACCATCTGCAAGGCTGCAGCAGCTAGAATTCTTCTGAATTCCAGTCCGCAGTGAGATCTCCCTTCTCTGCAGCGGTAGCCATGCATGGCGGCCACACCCACCTTGGTGTTAATCTCCCACTGATTTTCCTCTCCTGTAGGAAACCCCGCAACGGCTCATCGTGTCAATGCTCATCTCCACCAGCCAGCGCTGGTCGAGTTGGCCTGTTCAAGGGCTTCTTGTCATTCCTGCAAGCTCAGAATTCTCCAGAAGCCAACAGTACTCTATAATTTTGTAATCAATAAGAAATTGTACCAGCACGAAGACAATGACAATAAGTCAAATTCCAAGTGATATGCTCCAGATATAATCCCCTCCCTTTCGTGTATTTGTTTCAATTGGAGCATCTCAAAAAGCTTGAAGCAACGATTTGTATTCTAATGGGGGGATGGGGGGGGAATGCTCAGGAATCCATGATTTAGTTACATCTCAGTGCGAGTGAGAAAACCCAGCAGCCAAAGGAGGGAGACTGCCCAAATAAATAAGCAAACCAACCAACCGACACACACATGGTTTGCTTTCAATAAGGAGATTCCTCAGGAAAAATAGCAGAGGATCTTAACTTGCCTTTTATTAGTAAATGTAAGCATCTGTTTTCTCAACAGCAAAGTGAGTGTCATAACAACAACGTCAGGGTGTCATTGGTGAGGTCAGCGACGTTGCATGTGTGTGTCTACAGTGTGTGTGTATGTGTGGATATGCCTATGTGCTTGCATGTTTGTGTATGTCTGTGTCATGTGTATCTGTGAGCTTGCACCTAGTAAGTGTTCAATAAAAGAACATTTATGTCCTGCCTTCTTTTTTAGTGACTAGAGTACGTGAGGATAAGGCACCTGCATGTTCTCTTGGAGCGTATTCATTATTAAAGAAAGGTTGCTTTCTGGTGTTTCTGTCAGTGAACGCTAATTCATTGAAAGTCAAAAGTAAATAAAACCGGCAGACAAAAGATGAGGCCGGATTCAAAGTGGAACTCTCTCTGTTACACCTTGCAGCATCGGAGTGTGGCCCCACAAAAGCAGAGGGGAACGGGTGTTGTGTGGAAGGTGGGGAGCATTCCCACTGCGAGATGCAAACACCCTTAGTGTATGCTCCTTGCGGGGCATAGGTGTAAGTGCACCATCACAGAGAAAATGACTTTCACTAAACGATAAAGATTTTCCAGATACTTGCTCTAATTTTGCACACAAAACCTCCACTGAGCCAGGTACCTACACTGAAGAAGGTCCGAGTGGCCCAGAACTAGACTAAGCAGACGTCCCGCTTTAAATGGGACAGAAGACAATGGTGCTGGCCCATTTCAAACAGGACATCTGGTCAGCCTAGTGTCAGTGGGCTAAATTCAAGGTGTCAGGAGGCTGACCATAACCACCTTGTGACACGGGTCAGTACCGTTGTTTTCTGTCCTGCTTAAAGCGGTACAGAACTTTCTGGATTGACTTCCTTCCGTCAAAATCCCCGAAGGCCAGGGGAGTGAGGGTGGGGAGGTGGCTTGACAAATCGCCTTGGATTTACTTTTCATCATGTATATAATGTTACATAGGATTGGAATGTAACTCAATGGATGGACGGTATAATGGTCTGCGACGTTAGTGTGATTGCGGCTCCAGGCAAGACGGTGTCAGATAAAACATTCATATCCTAATGATAGTAAATAATCCTTTAGGGCCACAGATACACATGCAGCAGGCAACTGTTCTGTACTCATGAAAACACCTTTATTTTTGTACCCCATTACCAAAGAGATATTGCTACACTGGTAGCTATGCCTATACTGACAGAAAATAAACGATTCTCTCACACACACACACACACACCAGCAAGATAAAAGTTGTATAGTTATAGAATAATAGCTCCCTTTTGGAGGATAATTTCTTTGTTTTTCTACTATATTAAAAATAGCCCTACATGACAAAAACAGCCAGATTTGGGGCATTCCCTTAAAGTCAGTGTGCTCCTGACTAGCTGTGCGACGTAGAACGCAGTTTTACAAACTAGAAATCACCCCGAGATCTTGTTAAAGGGCAGCTGCTGATTCTGAGTCTGGGGTGGAGGCTGGACTCTGCATTTCCTGCAAACTCCCCCATACGTGAGGCCATCCATCCAGGTGGCTGTGTTTTCTGCGCCTCAGCTTCCTCGTGCTAAAGCTAAGGTGACCAGACGTCCCGCTTTTGGCGGGACAGTCCCGATTTTTAACTATTTCTCCTGCGTCTCGCGGCATTTTAAAAAAGTCCTGATTTTTGGAAAGAATGCACGACAAGCTAGGGAACGGCGGGAGATAGACCCAATTTTTAATCAAGAACCCCCTCCCCCCTGTCAATGGTGTCCCGCTTTACCAATGTTAACATCTGGTCACCTTAGCTAAAGCGCGGGCACTAAGGATTAGTCATGCTGCCAGGGTTCCAGCAGCAACGTTCCAGAAGCTCCCCATGAGCATCAGTGTCCGCCCTGTTCCATGAGCAGCTACTGTACAACCGTTACGAATAACCTGTTCGCAGGACCAGCGTAAAGATGAACCACCTGGCAGGGACAAGGTGACATCTACTAGATGCATGTGCCTCCATCACCAGTTGTCCCACAGGTAGGGACAATGCTACAGACTTCAGACCCTGACCATCGTGGCTGCAATCCGTGGCGTAGTCCATTGTCTTCTACAAAATAATAATAAAACGGGGAGGCAAATAAAGGACGAGAGCCTGTTTGCTCACAGCCTCTGGTAGCTGGGCAGCGCCCTGCGTCCTGCGTATTCTGGGTAGCCCGTCATCTCGCAGGGCCTGGCAGAGGCCGTAATTCGTGTAAATGGAGCGCACGCCCTGGCGCAATGCATTTCGCCGCTTCATCCACTTGCAGCTCTGCGTGAGCCCCTTCTGCTTCCTTCGACAAGTTTCCTGACCCGAGGAAGCTGAAAATGTGTCCGTTACTGTGGGGGCTGCTGGGAAGACCTGGTGTTCCAAGTGGAGAGAGTGGTGGTGGGTCAGGGACCCCGGAGTGTGAACTGTGCCCAACCCTGACCTAGTTCATCCTGACAGGGGAGCCCCAGAACCAGCCAGCTCTGCCCTCCCCTGCAGGAGCGACACCCTGGTGATCAGATGGCAAAGCTGGGAGGAATGGCTAGTGCAAGGCTGTGGGGTGCTTAGTCCGCAGCCCTGGCTTTGCCCTGGATCCCTGCACACCTGTATCTGGAAAATGATCCCAAGAACGCCCCAGAAACGTGTGCAATATTCATCTGTAGGGTGCTGTGCCCGGAACCAGGATGCAAACATTGCTTTTTTTAAAATTTTTTTATATAACTGTGATGGGAAGAGGTAGCTGAAAACAAAAACCAGATCAACAGCAATAACAGCAACACAGAAACAGGGCAAAGACATGATCTCTTTTTCAGAGCTGCGGGCAACCTTCCTCCCCGGGAGCTGGAGATGGGAGTTGGCCTTCGGTGGAGGCCGCTGTTTCCTGGAAGCAGTTTCCCCCCAACCTGGGGAAGGCATGAAGCGAATGCCCTCCCCTAGCTGCAATACTGCAGGCAAACCTGAGGACACAGGTGCAGGTGAGTTAGTCTGAAGGGAGGAGCCCTGCTTTGCTATGTAAACGAAGTGTTGGTTTCAACCAGAACTGCGTTTTGCAGACTTGGATGGTCCTCCGTGTACTGTGGCCCCATTTCCCCTTCTAGGTAAGGATTCAAGCTGGTTGCCTTTTGCCTGGAAGAGAGGTTGTTCACCCACATGCCACGCGGATGCGGTCGGGCAGGCAGGGGTTGTGAGAGCCTGAGGCCCCTCCTCGCTCTGCTTCCATTCTAGTGGGCTGAGATAGATAGCAAACATGCACATGAGTCAGTAAATAGATGCAAGACTACACAGTAATCATCTCCAGGAAGAGGAAACATACAGGAAACAGTACGGTGTTGAGAACAAGGACTTCAGCTGGGAGGGTCTCTGAGCACACTGTGAGGAGGGGACAAGTGGTGAGGGAGGAGGGACAACTGTAGTGACACTGTGGAAAACTCTTGGGGGTGGGTTGGGGGATTGCTGTGAGTACCTATAGATAACCGGCATGGCAGTAGGGAGGGTTGTGGGGGCGTGGGGAATTTATTTTAGGTAGTATCTTATAGTAAATATGCTAGCTGATGAGAATGACGTAGTGGAGTGGAAGAAATGGATGGTGCTGAAAAGAATGAGGACAACTGGAGAACCTTAGTCCATGAGACTAAGGTTCTCCAGCTGTCCATGGGACAGGGAGCACAGAAGAGGACTTTTTCTAGGGAGAAGATGGGGGTTCCTTCCATTAAATGTTGGGAGGGAAGCCAGGCATTGTGGGTATAGACATAGGCAGGCCGGAGTCACTGGAGAAATTAAAATGGAGGTGAGCTTACATCTATTGCATAAACCTTTGAAGAGTCAGGAGGGTTCATCAGTAGAGTGTGGTGGGGATGGGGGTGGATTTGAGAAAAGAATGCATGAAGCCCTCATCTCTAGAGCTGGGGACATAAATTTACCTGGAAATCATAAGACTGCCTGCTTGGATTAAATGCCCATTTCAGATGGGTGGCCACATTGAAATTCACCCACTCAGCCCCATTTTATAACATTCTCTAGTCAGTTTCAGCTTCTTATCAAGTAGATGCCGAGTAAATGGACAGACAGGTCTAACCAGGTATGATGGGTAATTCTATGTGTCAACTTGGCCGGGTCACAGTACCCAGGTATCTGATCAAACATTATTCTAGATATTTCTGTGAAGGTCGTTTTTAGATAGGACTAATGTTTAAATTAGTAGATCAGCAAAGTCCAACCTCTTGGCTTCCCTGCGCCACACTGGAAGAATTGTCTTGAGCCACACAAAAACTACACCAACACTAATGTAAGCTGATGAGCAAAAAAAAGGTCAGAAAAATGTCTCATATGTTTATCATTTGTGTTGGGCAGTATTCAAAGCTATGCTGAGCTGCAGTTTGTACATACCTGCAGTAGATGTTGAGTAAAGTATATTGTCCTCTATATTGTGGGCAGGCCTTGTGTAAACAGTTGAAGGCCCTAAGAGGAAAAAAGATTGACTGACTTCCCTAGAAAAAGAGGAAGTTCTGCCAGCAGATTATTCTTGAACTCACAATGCAGCTCTATCTCTAGCCTTCTGGTCTACCCTAAAAATGTTGAATGTGACAACCTCCTAAGTCACCCAAGTCAATTCCTTAAAATGATTCTTTCTCTGTGTATGCATCCTAGTGTTCTGTTTCTCTTGAGAACCCTGATTAATACATGAAGTTGGGGGTGAGGGAGGTGGGGCTTTTAAAGGAGGTCGATGAGTCGAGAATGGGCCAAGGGATGAAGGCAACTTTAAAGGAATGGTTAAGGCTTTGGTCAGGAAATGTGCACATGATGGGAGGCGGTGTCCATCAGAAGAGGAGAGGAGACTCAAATCCCAGTGGCTAGCCAATCACAGCGAAATGTTCAATCTCATGCAGGCCAGATATCACCTCTGCTCACGGGGGTCTCTCAGAGGCCTGCTTGCTTTTCATTGGGACCACCATTCTGAAAATTTAATTAAAAAATTAATAGGTATTCCCACATGCCATAGGAAAGATGCTACAATGGAATAGTCACTGGACATAGAAGAGGGATAATTAGAAGTGCCTTGGTTTTAGAATTTACCAGTTCACTTATTTGGGGGCAAGTCCTTTAACTTTCTTTGTTTCCTCATCTATAAAGTGATTTTACTGTCTGACAAGATAAGGTTAATTCATTTGAAAATTCTAATTGTGCAGTTCTTCTTTAAAAATGATATAGAAGGGTTTACAATAAAATACATTTTAAGACACTGAAAATGGATCCAGAAATTTAAAATTCATTTAGAAGGATAGGAGGACACATTTATTTTGAGGGCTGATAAAATTACTGTGATTGAGCTATGAATTTAGCCTAGAGCTTTGAAACAGCAAAGGCAGAGAGAAAGAGGTTGAGATGCATTTATTCATTATTTCAACACACCTAATGGGAAGAAATGCACATTTATTAAGTCAGAGAAATATTTCTTGGAAATATTTGACTGCGTAGTGATTCATAAAAGGGACAAGTGCTGGGTGTGCTCAGCATAATGATATGAGTCAAGCTGGCCTGAATTCAAGTCTTAAGTCTGTCAGAGCCAAGAAGTCACTATGGTCTAAGACAAGATAGTTAATATCTCCAAGCCTCCATCTTCTTGTCCAAAACTTGGGAAGATGCACAGTACCTTCTTCATGGAGTGGCTGTGATGATTTAATGGCGTTGGTAGACCCAAAGTGTTTAGCACAGTGTATGTTATAGAAGAAGTTCAATATACATAACCTGGTTAATTAGAATTTTGATGATTATTGTTGCGACAGATACTTAAAAGTTCTTATGGTTTTTGGTTTTTCAAACCCATCATCTTCCCACCTCTAGCATTCATTCCCTCTGTACATGTCTTCTGATCACACTTCTAGTGCATGTTAGAGGTTCTATAACCATGACGGGTCTTAATTGTATTATCTATAAAAACGCCAAGACTGGGGAGGTCATGATATCGACCTTGCTAGGAAGTGAGAAAAATTTAGAAAGTACTGCAGGTGGGACTCACAGCTGGGGCTTCTGGAACTCCCAGCCCTCACCTAAACCCTGTTCTTCAGACTCTGGGCCCATCTCTCCCTAACTACTGCCTCAGAGTCAAGTCCACCTGGGGAAATGGACAGTCTTCTCCACGACAAATTGATATACACGAACCTCACATCTCCACAAACACCTGTCTGACAGGAAATTGAGGTCAGGGCACACTGCACTCCAGCAACTGTACTAGAGCAAAATTAACTTCTGCTCAAGTAAAGCCTTCCCAAACGCAGTGATGGACAGTAATAAGCCGAGGGCTTATCTGTGTGAGACTCACCTAAGCTCTCGAACGGAAGCTCTTCTTCCAAGCAAGAGGCTGCCATATAGCAGGCAGCAATCATCCGAGGAGGTCATTTTATTTATGTGTTTGTCCTTACGACATCAGACCCGCTAGTCTACATTTCCACGGGCTCCTAATCTTTCAATTAGACACTCAGCTGAATATAAATCATTTCTCCAGTGATCCTTATGGAGGAATGTTTGGCGGGGGGGGGAAGAGAGAGAGAGAAAGAAAAAACGTTTTGCAAACAAGAGGCCTCATCAGCTCAATATTACACTTTGTCATTAATGACATTGACTGTTTCTACTCATTATTCAGCCCAACGTACAGTAATTTGTGCCTGAGAGCTGGAGCAAAAGGGGAAAAAAATGAGGGCTGGAGAGAGTGTGTTTATATTAGAAATAATTTTAAAATTGTATCTCTAATGCACAGTGAGAATGAATATTATTTTCGCCATTGAAATTCAATTATATGCACAGTGGTTTTGCCGTTCTCTTAAATGGTAAAATGACCCTGTAGCGCCATAAGTGTGGTGATGGTTTGAATATCTATATTCTTCCTGCTTTTTTTGAACTGTTTCCTATATATATATCCTTTCATTTTCAAATTAATTATCCTTCAGTGGAAAGCTTTCTAAGGTGAAGGAGGTTCTCTTATAAAACACACTTGAATATAGGAAGAGAATAACTCTTAAGGTCTCAGCTTGGATTTGGTCATGTCTCCCACAAGCGTGTTTATGGCTCTAGTAGGGCTCAGGGACAGCGTTAGGCCCAGATATGACTGAGAGGAAAGGAAGAATCCCCTGCCCCCAAGATGCACAGATTTCCCAAAGGGAGTTGGCCTTGGGATGAGCAGTTACAAGGAGGTGACGAGAAATGGCAGCGGGGTGGCTACATGAACCATGGAGGCAGCTTTGGATCCAGGACAGGGCTGGGCCCTACTGTTGGGAGTGGCTGTCTAGGACCCAGCGCACATGTTTACAAACAGTGTGGTCTGCTGGGGACCCACATGTAGGTCAAGGTGGCTGTGAGGTAAAATGTGAGCAGGGGGGTGTTGAAGGAAGTGGAGGCTGAGTAGTAGCAGGGTGGGCTCCAGGGTGTGATGGGCATCATGTGACTTCAAGGGATGCTAACCAGATGAGTGCACCAAACTGTAAAATCTGTGGAGTAGATAGTAATGCCAATGCCAGTTTCCTGGTAATCATTGCAGGAACCCTTGTAACAGGTAAATAGGAACTCTCCATACTGCGTGTGCATTTGTGACAATTCTAAAGTTATTTCTAAGTAAAATATGTACTTAAGGGGCATTAAGACAAAGGTGATGGGGAACCAGTGCAGATGCAGCATAGAGACAGGTTTCCTGAGGGTAGACCTGAACTGGACCTCCAATGTTTTCAGGTCACACCCTTGTCCCATTGAACAGGACCTGAAATAGAATCCCAAACACAACTACCTGGTGTCACCCAACATGTTAGTGATGGAGCTGAAATGAAGAGCAGGCATGTTCATTGGCTGGCTAGTTGTTTCATGTTTTTGTGTTTATTTGTAGAAGCTGAAGTCTATTGGAAAGAACACCATCATGTGATGCAGGCAGCTTTGCTTTTGAGCAGGTGTAGACCTTGCTGGTTCTGTCCTGAAGTAGTTTGAGGCAAACTCTGGGTCAACCATCTGACACTGATGCCGCTTTATTAACTGTAGGACTGAGAGTTGAGCACGCTACTTGGTGTCCCCGTGTCGTGGTGAGGAAATTGTGTGCCTACAGCACAGGTCTGCAGCAAGGACTAAACCAGGGCATGTGTGGAAAGTTTTCAGCATTCACTGCGGACCGTGACTGCTCGAGAAACATCACTTAACTATAATTGATTGTGCTGATGGAAACTGGAGATGGTATTTCATCTTTATTAAGTTTCAAGTTCACATCTATAAAATGGGGGTAATTGCAAGGCCCTTGAGAAGACTTGGTGACATCACATGTGTCTTGGGTCCGGAACAGAACAGGCTGCTCCCATTCTCGCCCCTTGACTGTCCTTTGTGCTTGGCCGTTAGCTCTGTGCCCAAATCTACCAGCAGCACGTGGCTGGGACCCCTGGCTCCCCCTGACAGCTGCTCTTGCCCGGGCTGCAGGCCTAGGTCTCTCATTTTGGAATAGCTGATAATTTTTAAAAATAGGGATTTTATGAAAAAATTTTAAAAAGAAAAAAAATTCCTCAAACTTAATGTCTAGAACCATGCACTATGAATATTTTGGGACCAATTCATCCAGCTTCATTTTACGTATCTTCCCCGGGTGAATTTATTCAGGGTGAGAACAACTTTGTGTCCTCCTTTCTTGGTAAGGAGAGTGTAAGGGGGCAACAAAGCTCTTCCTGTTGTCGTAATTTCTAACTATTTATGATTGCTGCATAAGAGTGTTTGGTGTGAGTTGTACACATATGTATTCAAACATTCTTATATGAAAAATTCTTCATATATATAGATACACACACATACAGAGAGAGAGGGGGCAAGAGATCTATAAATATGGCTAATCTGAATGAATGAATTGTGATGAACAAATCTCCATGCACATGAGTTTAACTTGAACTTGCAAATGGACCTGCCTAGCGCTGAATTCTTGTCTCTCCCTGAGGTTTCTGAATGCCATACATACCCCCATCCCTGGATTTCACTCCTCTGATTTTCTGAAATTCACTGATGCTGGATAGGCGCTTCTTACTTGATCTGCTACCTGGCATCTCACCCCACTGGGCTCCACGGACCGGACCTCTCACCCCCACGGCAGGTCTGGCTCCTGCCTCACCTCTAGTTGTTGGATCCTGTGATAGCTCGTATTCTCAGATCTTCCAAAGCTGACACAAACAAGCAAACCAAACCCCCTTGGCTGACTCTTTCCATCCCAGTAGGCTGCCCTTTGAAGACATGTCAGCCTTCCTATGTTCTGTATTTGGATTTTGAATGGAAAACATCAAATACTCCTAGGCTTGAAGTGAAATGGAGATGAAGATTCAGTTTTAGGTGGGGAGGTCATGGTGCAGATACTCAAAGTTCTAATTCTAGTTTGAACAGAGCTGAGTGCCAGTCTGAACTTGTCTACTTACTCAACATGGGAAGGATGATGAAGTTACCTGCCTGAAGATGGGGGTGGCAACTGACCGGAAGAGTCACTGTGAGGACTTCTCATCACTGGGTCCATGCAGGTCACCGGACATGGTGGTGGCTCATCGAGCCTCAGGGACAATTGTCACATATGGTGGCAATCAGTGAGAGAAAACCATGACATTAACTATGGGTATGGACTTAGACAAGAGAGTCACACTGTCCCCATCCATGTCAGTGCCTCTCCCTGAAAAAATGAGAGAAGCATATATTTATTCTTAGGCCTGTTCTATAAAAAGAGATGATGGATTTAAAGTGCCTGGGGTGGGGGTGGGAGGACTGGGGGATGAGGGGGAGCCGGGATGGCTCAGTGGGTTAAGCTCTTAAGCTCTCACTTTGCAGCCCCAAGGATGGAGGATCAAATCCTGGCCCCGGCCCATGTGGACCCATGTGCTGAACTGGGGTGTGCACCCAGTTCAGTTCTCACCGGGGCGAGACCCTGGCCCAGTTTCTGCCCTGTGCAGCCTCGCGCCCACCTGTGGAATGAAACTATGTAGAAAAACCAATGATGTGCAAACTATGGAGACTGTTCTGGGCCCTCCCCCTTCTCTGTCTCTGTCTCTGTATCTCTCTCTCTCTGTCAAAAACAATAAAAATAAATCTTTAAAATATAAAGTGTCTGGGATGTGCCAGGAGACCCATACATATTCATTTCTCCTCCCTCTAGTCTCCTTCCTAAGGCTGTCTTGGAGTTGACTGGTGTTTGACCAGACAAAGGTCACCTTGGAGGTCTGAAGGGAGTGGAGCCACCCTCCTCCGACTTCTTAGAAAATGACTGAAAGTTAAACTGGGCCAGGAGTTGGGTGACGTTTGGGTGAGAGACAGAGTTAAATTAAGGTTTCATCTTCACCCCTTCCATGTGTTACCCAGGCTGCACAGAGCCAAGAGCTCGGAAGATATTCAATGTTGAATTTGCTCACTAATCTGATGCGAAGAGAGAGACGTGGGAAGAATGAAAGCGAGAGGGAGGGAGAACCAGAGTTCAGATGGCGAATTTCCTAGCCAGCAGCTACTGGAATGTTTCCATTAGAAGATATGAAAAGAGACAAAGAGAAATAATAACTAAAGATGGGCTTTGTGGGCCCGGAAAAGTTATCATTGTGCCGGGGTGGAGGGCAGTGGGCGAGTGTGTAGATGGAAGCAGCTACTCGGGGGACGTATTTCATTTTAATGTAGTCACTCTGGTACCTTGAACTGCACATTCAATTAGCATCGGAGGAAAAAGAGAAGTTCCTCACCAGTCAGCCTGCTTCCCAAGCTCAGGGGACTGAGCTGGGTAAATGCAGTGACCTTATGTTGCTCTCCTTGGAGAACACTTTCCAGCTCTGTGTTGCTCTCCAATGTGAAGCATGGTTCCGTTCCTTGTCTGTTTCTCTCAGAAAAGAGGAGGTTTCAGCGTCATTTTCAATGAAAGTAGTTGAGTCATTGTCTTTTGGTTGGTTCTCCCTCATCCCCCGGGGTCATAAAAATCAACCCCTCATGCTTGTTCCTTTTCTCCCAGGCTCCTTCCAGTGCACTTGGCTGATCCACGACACGTTGACTGGAAATATGGCCCACGTGTCCCTCCACCATCTCCCTCACATGCAGGTGTGACGTAGCAAGGTAAGCTGCACAAGGGGCTTCCGTGGTAGTCCCACCAGCTGTGAGGGCTCTTCTGGTTTGTCTCTCTCCAAATTTTTCTCACGTTTCCAATTCCCCAGTCAAGCAATATGACTCCATTAGTCTTATGCTCCTCCGAGTCATTCCTTTTAGATCAAAGCTCCCCAAGAGGTCCTTTACTCCTCACTTTCAAAATTCTGCTGTCCTCTGCATCCTGATTAAATTCTATTCCCCAGACCTCCATGCCCCAACTCTCCTGAAAACTCTGTTCCAATCACCCCACCTCCACACAAACTTGAGTGAGGCTGAACCCAGAAAAACCGAGGCACCTGTTCCTGTATTCATTTGTTTTTGCGATCCTCATGGAGGGTTTTCCAAAAACAGAGTTAATAGTTCTAGCTCTATATGCTCTTCTCCAGTATTACCACTTCCCATCAAGAGGTAGAGTCTCTGTCCCCTCCCCTGAATCTAGGCAGCCTCTGTGGAAGTGATGCTGTGTGACCTCTGAACCTTTGTTGGTAAAAGCAATATAGCCCTTGTCTGTCTGTTTCTTGAGAAGTGACTCTTAGAACCTACATGTTGTGAGGAAACTTAGGCCACACAAAGTGGCAGCATGTAAGTGTCCCTATCCCTGATAACCTACAGCCAATGTCAAGTACTGGACATGAGAATGAACAAACCTTCCAGTGACCCCAGCCGTGGAGCCAGTCCTCAGTCAAGTATTCCAGCAGAGGCTGCAGAACACACTTGAAACAGAGACAACTATTGCCACTTTGCCTTGTTGATATGGCTGAACAGAATCCATGAGCCTAATGCTAGCCATGGAATAAAAGTAATCGGGGATGCCGAGATAGCTCGGGGGCTGAATGCTTGCCTAAAAATAGCGAGGTCCAGGGTTCGATTTCTAGCCCGGGCCCATGCCACTCCATATGCTAAACTGTGGTGCAATTGGTAACCACCGAGAGGGCAATGAAGGTTCTCGCCTCCCATGTGGGAGGCCTCCATATTAGTTCCTGCCCCTCGTGGCCCCACATCCACCTGTGAAGGATGAAACCATGTCACAAGTACTGTCCTCCTCTTTTTTCGACCTTCCTCCTCTTCTTTCTCTCTCTTCTCTCAAAACAAAAATAAATAAATAAATAAAATCTTAAAAAAATAATGGAATGCTATTAATTCATTTGTTCATCCATCTGCTCATCCATCCACCTAAGACACATTCACTGATATGTTACTGTGTGTCCTAGACTACAAGCCTGGGGGACACAGAGATGAAGGAGTAAATGTACCCCCACCTAAAGGAACTTAGGGACATGCCAATCATTCTACTGCTGGTCCTTGAATCCCAAATGACCTTAAAGCACCTTTTCTAGCATCCCGTTTCAAACTTTTTATAGTCAATCAATTATGCGTGTATTTCTGCTTTGCCATTTCAACTAAGCTCCTTTAGAATAAGGGACCAATGCTATATTTCCCATGGTACATAGCACAGTTTTATAAACTTAATAGATGTTCAATATAGATTTGTTAATTAAAAAAATCAGTTCATATACTGGTATTAGGTTTTCCAGGCCCCAAGCAAATATGCTAACCACATTTTGGAAAAATACTTGGATGAATGAAACCATCCCGAGAATAGGAAAGAAGCAAGAAAGACGTCAACAGTTGTTTGTTTGGTCTTTACTATCTGACAGGCAAATACTGTCTCATTTAAGACACATAAAAATCCCATAAAATATATGATAATAATCAAATTACAGTTTTAGACTTTAATCCAACTGTCTATATTGTATGGCTACTGGGAAGCCGGGATGGCTCAGAGGGTTAAGGGCTCGCTTTGCAGCCCTGGGGACTGAGGATCAAATCCTGGCCTGGGCCCGTGTGGACCCATGTGCTGAACTGGAGTGCTCTTACCATGCAGGAAGCCCTCAGTTCGGTTCTCGCCCCCCACCCTGGTTCGGCCCCTGGCTAGGGAGGTGTGTGCCTCCCATGTGGGCGACTCCCCCACCCCAGCTCCCACCCTGCATGGCCCCCGCTTACCTGTGTGGAACAAAACCATGTAGAAAGCTGATGACGTACAACCATGGAGCATGCTCAGGGCCCTCCCCCTTCTCTCTGTCCCTCTCTGTTTCTCTCTGTTTCTGTCAAAAAACAATAATAATAATAAATCTTTAAATTGTATGGCTACTCAGTATGATGTTGGGAGTTGGGTCAACACTGGGAAACTGTTCCCAGCCACCATGGTGGCTCCTACACATGAAGACACAACATGGAGGATGTTAGCTTTAGAGACCTTTGAATGGGCTACATTGAAAAGAATGCTTTTCAATGCGTAACTTTGGATCTTCCCTGCCTCTGTGAAGCAGGAAATTTGTGGCCTATGTATAGTATATTCTGGCTGCCTCTTTTCTAATTGTTCCCAAGTTTTCTAGAAAAATGTTACCAATTAATGCTCCCATTGTATAAGAGGGAAAAGCAAGGCACCAGACATAGGACAATCTAGTTTAGTATCATCAAGAAGCCTTAAAATTAAAAGAAAAATAAAGTTAATGTTCATCACAAAAGCTTGACTATAGTTTTTGCTTGTATACATCTGTGAATAGGAGTGTTGTGAAAGATAATAAACCTATTTCAGTGAGCACATGAATGAAATCGAGGAGTATGGAGCTATCTCCTTTAAAAAACTAGACGCATATTCTCTATCCTTTCGTGTATGGATCCACATGCAGGCTGTCTCCATGTCTTGGCTATTGTAAATAAGGCTACAATAAACATAGGGTGAATACATCTTTTTGAGTTAGTATTTTGGATTTCTTTGGGTAAATACTCAGAAGTGGAATTGCTGGGTCATATGTGGTTGTTTTTGAGGAACCTCTGTACTGTTTTCCATAGTGGCTGCATTCCCAATGACAGGGCACGAGGGTTCCCTTGTCTCCACATCTTTGCCAGCACTTGTTTGCTGGTTTATTGATGGTAATGATTCTGAGAAGTGTGAGGCATGTACCATGGAATACTACCATAAGAAAGAATGAAATCTTGCCATTTGTGACAACATGGATGGACCTAGAGGGCATTATGCTGAGTGAAATAATTCAGACAGAGAAAGACAAATGCCATATGATCTCACTTATCTTTGGAATCTAAAAAATAAAACGAATGAACAAACACAACAGAAACTAACTCATAGATACAAGGAACAAACTGATGGCTGCCAGATGGGAGGGGGTTGGGGGTGGGTGATAAAGGTGAAGGGATTAAGAAGGACAAATTGGCATTTACGAAATTGTCACAGGGATATAACACACAGCCTAGGGATTATAGTCAGTAATATTTAGGAACCATGGATGGTGTCAGATGGGTAGTTGACTTAATGAGGAGATCACTTGGTAAGCTACATAAATGTGTAACCGCTATGCTGTGCACCTGAAACTAATATAATAGTGTGTGTCAACTCTAACTATAAAAAAAATAGAATGAAAAGGAACACTGGAAGCAGAGTTTGCCCCACTGTTCTGCCCTGTGAGCATAAGGAGGGGGCCCGAGAGCCAGGAGCCCCAACCTCACGTGAAGGCGCCGTATTACTCGGGGTGACCTCGATGCCCAGAGCCTTCACTTTTACAACAACCCATCTGTGTGGAGGCTGTGGGTGGCAGTGTCTAGAAAGATGATGTAACTGCTTATTAAAAGAAACTGCAGCATTGGGAGTTATGCATTAGATAGTGGGACTTCTTACAAGAAATTCCAAGGTCTCCAGAAGCTTCTGGATAGCATATGTGGATCTATGGAAGAAGAAAAATATTTTTTTTCTTCTGACAATGTCCTTCTCTTGATGTCTCTAGAGAACTGGATAATTGGAATCAGAACTCTGGACATGATCAACTTGAGGCCATGAGCCCACACCTTCCTTTTGAAAGGAGGAAATTGGAGGCTGCAAGGGTGGGGCTCACTTGCCCAAGGTCATTAGTGGTTAGGAGAGTTGTGATCCACTGTGAACGGATCTGGGGAGCTGTCCACTGTCGGTGGACTCATCTCACCCTGGCCGACTGCCTGTGCTCATATTCTGTCTCTCTTCGCCTTCCTGTTCTGACCTCGGCTTGAGACCTTTGGTGTGGGCCTCATTCCTTCCATAGGGCTGGGTTGCTGCCTCTCTTTTCAGCAACACATTTCCCAAGAAGAGAGTCAGGCATGTGAACACATAACTGTGCCAGGTAAACAGCCTATAGGGACTGGGGAGGACAGTCGTTGAATGGGACAATATCGTTCACATTCAATGTCGTAGACAGTGCTGGCCAAAGACCGAGTATGTCAGCTGGTTGGAACTAGCTGGAACGGACTGCACACAGCCAGTTTGAAAACAACCATGGACCACAGATGAGGCTGATGAGTCATTTGATGGGCTGATCTAGATGACCATTGAGACATCTTCATCTCCTAGAACATTCTTTCTCGGCAACTCAGTCCCAAATTTCTATTGTACAAAGTTACTCAACCCCTTTCACCAAGATAGGGCTGTTCATTTCTCCTTTGTGCATCCTCATCACTATATTTCCACAAAATAATAAGAGCGAGTAATAATAACAGCAACAACAATAGAAAAAGCCAATGCTGAAAGCTCACACACCAGGCAAAATGCGTTATTCCGTTTCATTGTGAAAACTACTGTGTAAGATGGAAACTCTTTATTCCATTTTACAGATTAAGAAATGGAGGCACAGAGAAGTCACATAGCTTCAAGAAAGCCTAAAAACAGAGTCACCAAGGCTTGATTACATGCACGCCTTATTATAGAGCTCACTTGTCACCAGCTGGCATCTCTCTCAGCCACCTGCTACCCCATGAAGGACTCTGGAGCTCTCTTCTAACTTTTGTTTAACATCCTTCTCCTCTACTTGACTATAAGCTTCTGAAGGATAAAGACAACGGGCTTCAAATATTAGGGACTCAAACATTTTTTTAATGAATGCAGCATCTGTAATGTGCAGAGGCTCTGGAAGACTTTGGAACAGAATTGCATGTTGACATCGTCACATATCATTGTGTTGTTAAGGGAACAAACGCAGAGACTTCCATGAAGGCAACACACATGGCAGAGTTGTTTTCTTATTTTCTTTCTTTTTATTAAAATTAACAGTGGGCCCTTTAAATGATGACAGCGCTATCACAAAGTTTCGCTGCATAAAGGGCTTTTCCTAAAATGGGACACGTCATTCCGATTGCTTCCAATGACATCCTCACTTGATGGGAACCAAATCAAGACTTCGCTGCCATACACCCCCATAATCTCATCTCAACAAAAACCCACCAATGCATGACTGCATATGACAATGAGGACGAGATCCTTGTGTGTCCCCTTCAGTACAGAAGGCTCCAGAATCATGACTGAGATTAGCAGGGGTGCCCAGGAGGTCGGCTAGAGGAACAAGTCAATGGGAAGTGGGGTTGCCTTCAGGGGATCTGGTGAGTAAGAGGGGAGCTCTTAATTTAGATCATCTAACACTTTGCCAATAACCAAGGACATCTGAGATCATCACATACATTTTTTCCTCAGAGTTATTTCTTAGACTAGTCATTGCATGTGGTGTTTTGAAATAAAAGGAGCCGATAATCAAATAATTATGGGACACATATCATACAGGAAGTGTCACAATGCACATTTGCATATGAAATCTCTGAAATGTACCGAAAAGCAATCTGCTCAACTGAAATGCAGTGTATTGCACGCTTCCTCGGCTGTTACGGTACGGATGGTTAGCTGCCATTGAACATAAATTCTCTTCAACTTCCTTGGCAAGAAAACACTGATTTTATTCACGTTGGCAATACTCCAAACTAAAATACTACATTTCCCAGTATCTCTTGCAGCTGGATATGGTCATGTGACTGACTTCCTTCTGACCCATAAGATGAAAACAGATGTGTCATAAGGGGCTTCAGGAAAGGCATTTACAGGATGCCGATTTATCCAGGAGAAGCACCATTCTGTCCACCAGGCTTCTTAACTTCCTCATTCCTGTTACAGGGAACTCAGATGCAATGGCTAGTGCTCTAGCAACTGCCTTAAACTAGGAAGTGACTTTGAAGATGGGAGCCATTGTTGAGGATGGTGGAGAAGAAAGGTAGGAGAATCTGGGCTCCTTCTCCTACCAGCCCAGCAAAACGTACCTCTAGACTTCTTTCACTTGAAAGAAAAGTAAATGTCCATCTTGATTACACTGTTACTTATGCACTGAAATGCAGTTCTTGATTGATTCAATCATTGAAATCCTTGTCCACATGACTTACTATTAGCAGCCCTGAGAACCCATTTTGAAAGACAGACCTGACTTCTGTAGGACTCCAAGGTCAGAGAAGAGTGGTGACTGGTCAGTGCCACATTTCTGTTAGTTATAGATCTGGATGGGCCCGAGTAGCCTGGAAATGAGCCCTTGTCCTTCCCTCTGTAATGCATACTTTCTAGACCAATCCTAAAATCATTTACAGGCACAGTGTAAATGACCCAGGGCACCAATCACAGACCTTCAAGTTCCTTAGAGAGAAACGGGGAGGCCGGCAGAGAGGAGGTGAGATACTTCAAGTGACTGCTGGCATGTCTGCCACTGGGCTTTTCAGGACATTTGGTTGACACCCTCCTGTCACCAGGCAGGAGGGGAGGTCTGTGTCAGAGAAGGCCTGGGCAGCCAGCAAGAGCGATACTTTTGTCTTCT
The DNA here is from genome assembly GCA_004027555.1 of Craseonycteris thonglongyai. Classification (NCBI taxonomy): domain Eukaryota; kingdom Metazoa; phylum Chordata; class Mammalia; order Chiroptera; family Craseonycteridae; genus Craseonycteris; species Craseonycteris thonglongyai. The sequence continues at coordinate 13,204 of PVKE010002435.1, read as the reverse complement.
GGCCTTTCAAAGCCAAATAAATCAGGAAGGCCTTCAAGCTGCCCGGCAGGAATGCTGCTGGGTGATTTGGGAACTCAGCAACTTCTCCCACCGCTAAGAGGCCCATGCAAACACCCCAGGAGTCTGCAAGTTGCTGCAGAGGCAAAAATGCGGCCCCTCGTAAATAAATCCACTTTGTCAAAGCTACGAGGACAAGTTCCCGGGTTCCTTCTTTGATGGCTCAGTAAGAGGGCACACATACACAGGCATGCACACAGGTATGCACACACACCCCACAACACATACCACAGTGCATACACAGCACCTACATATATACACATACATCACACATACCACACACATAGGCATGCACACATAGCCTACACTGAACACATACAGGCACATATGTAGTCACGTGCACAAACATACCATAGTGCACAAATAGCACACACACGCATACCACATAGGCACACACACATCCCACAATGCACACACACAGATACATATGCAATCACATTCACACACACACCACAGCGCACATAGAGCACACACACCACATTACACATACCACACACACACACAGGAATGTACACACACACACCCCAGAACATGCACACACAGACACACATGCAGTCACACACACATACCACAGTGTACATACAGTGCATACACACACCACATGCAGATATACAGCATATACTAAACACATGCCCACATGCATCCCTCCACATAAACACACACCACACACACACACACACACACACATACCACACATACTCTGAAATTCACTAGGCTGAAATGGAAACGGGACAAGGGAAAGCTGTGTCATTAATTACTCCCTCATTGTTAGAAAAAATTAACTTACGATATTGTTACCTGAGGGCTTGCTGACAGACTTCCTCAGTTCTCCACCACCTGGCACATATCCAAGGCTTGTTTTTTTCTTTCTTTTGAGTTCTGGAATGTAGACGGCAGAATTCACCATCAGTCAATGAATGTGTCTAAACCCCAATTACCAGGCCGCACCGTGAGCCAGGGCCTTTGCAGCCAATTCTCTCTACTTCTACATGATAAACTACGAAATTTTGGTGGTGTCATGAGGTGCATCTCTCTAGAGTTTTCTAGGAGTTTGGAGGCTTCCCCTATAAATTCCCAATCACTCATTTTGAAGGAATTGTTAAAAAACTGTGGGGGCACTTTTTTCCTTGTGTCCCATAGGTTCTCTCATTTTCAGAAGAACATGAGAAGATTTCAGTGGCTTTTTTCCTCTCTCTCCTGTTTCATAAGTCAAAGCTTACTACTGTAACACACAACCCCCAGGTCTCAGAAATTTAAAAGATTAAAACGAACCTCTTGTCTCTCTCACTGTCCAGTGAGGTCACTGAAAGAGGGCATTTGGCTCCAGGCCAGGGGTTGGAAAACTGCAACCCGGGTCCTCTAGGCAGACAGTCACCTATTTTCATCAATGAAGTTCTGTGGGAACACAGTCACGCCCATGCATTGACGTGGTGTCTGATGTGCCTGCTGACCCTCCACTGCGCAGGCGCTCAGAGCCTTCATATCCCTCTGTCTTGTGGCTTCCTCTCCTCTTAGTTCTTGAAGTCTGTCTACCAGGGTTGTCCAGAAAGTATCCAGCCATGTACTATGACAACTAGAGGCATTTACGGCTGGATTTTCCCGGCAGCCCTCCTATCCTAAGGGCAGGTGGTGACAGAGCCCCCAGCTCCCGTGTGGGAGGGAGTTTTCTTTACAAGTCAGGCACAGACGGGATGCACTTGAGCTCCACTCATAGTCTACTGGCTGGATCTTAGTCACGTGGCCACACTGACCTCTCAGGGATGTCAGAAGCCGGTGTGTATCCTTGTGCTCAGGAAGGAGAACCAACATCTGTGAGCACCCGTACGCCCTTCCCCACCCACCTCAACTGTGATATGTAGGCGGCCATGATTACCCAGGCTTCTCTGCGACATACCTCACGCCCTTCCCACATCACTCACTGTTTTGCCAGTGCCCTGGTTTCGGTCTGGATGTATTTTGCTTCTGTTGCTGGGACTTCATCCTCTCTGCTCTGGGAGCTCCAGCCTCCATCTTTCTTTTTCCTACCCAGCCAACCCTGTAAGCTCATCTTGTTTTCCTGAGAGGAGCTCAGAGGCTCCTGTTGGTCTACCACACAGTGCCTGGGACTTCGGCAATGGCTGCCCCATCCCCCATGGTCTGAGCTAAAGACCTGGTTCAGCCTCATGTTTTTCAGTGCGTGATCTCAGAGCTTCCTCTCCCACTGAATGAACGTCTTCTTTGTGCTGCTCTTCCCATCTCCACTTTGTGGCTCGGGTATGCATGCTTCCCTCTGCCTGGAAAACACTTATCTCCCCCAACTTCAACCATCTGATCCATGAAGCAGATTCAAATATTACGCAGGCCGCTACCACACTCAACTATTGACATCACAGGGGAGCTCTATTGCCAGAGCTAACACCGTTCCTAGCACACAGTAAACAACCAACATCGTTTTGAAAGAATGAATGAATACCTGGTGGATTCCATACACACTGGAGTACTCATTGAGCTTTCCTTTCTCTGAACTCTCAAACCTGTACTCTTTCTGAGTAACATCACTTTTTATGTAACCTTAGCTGTCTGTGCACATTTGATATTACTCTTCACAATTCTCACGGATAAGAGACTTATCACTAACATCACTGTGTCTGACACATGGTAGGTGCTCAATGTGTATGAGATAAATCCACAAATGGGTGAACGAAGCTGAGTTCTTTCTTGGAAATTTTGACCCACACACATGCTCTAAGCTTCATATTACTTCCTTCAGGTGGGAATGGAGAGTGAGAATATTAATCTGAGAATGAGAAATGTCTTTCTCTCTTAAAAGGGCTTTGCAAGGCTTTAAATCAAGAGCCAAGAAGATTCCAGGTTAAGTCCTGGCTTAAATCCCTGAGCAGTGTGGCTCTTCCTGCTCTCTTGTGCATAGGCAGGAATTAAGAGTCTAATACCAGATGAATAACTTTGGACTTAGTTGTAATATGAAGAGACAAGGAAAAAAAGAGAGATCTGGCTCTGAATAGGGAATTGTTGAAACATTATATCAGGTATCACACTAACTGTGTTCAATTGAGTGGAAGTGACTAGACCTGAATCATTTTTCCTATCCGTACAATGGGCATCGCTTCATTAATCAAAGCTTAGTGTTAGTTAAAAGGGGTGGGTGTGATCACAAAGCCTTATTATGTGGTCAATTCAGATATACAATGCCTAGGACCCCTTCATTGAAACCACAGAGTTTTAAAGTGAAATAAATCTCAATAGGCAAGCTTCTTTCCCTGTGCTTGGGATTTTGAGTAGGGACCCTTTGTTGGATAGACTGGCCATAGCAGAGACAGGGGACCCCAAATATCCCACGTGCTTCTGTATATTTCCCACCATCCTTGTGGTTGGATCACTGGGTGCTGTGGGCTCCCCCAGAAACAGACACCAAGACAAGGATGAATGGCTAATAGTATCCTGAGATAAGTGGAAGGAAGTAAAGGTAACAGAGAGTATGGTATTGAGCTAGCGTTCACTGTGGTCAACTGGAGCATAAAGCTACTGAAGAACTTTGAAAATCACTGTAGAAGGAACTTCAGAATTACCCCGAGGGATCAATAAGAAAACTGGAATATTTATCCGTTATTTCTCCTTCTATCATTGGCTGAAGTCTTTGTTTCTCAGAGGTCTGAGCTCATGGAAGAGCAGCAGTTAGCAGAGCAAGCAGTGTTGGGATTACAGAGACAAATGCCAAGGAAACATTAGCAAAACACCAATGTGAGAAACCACGTGTCAAGTTCTGTTCAACTGACCATTAGGGACAGTGACATGGACATTGTCACTTTCACCTAAGGCCTGTTTCCATCAGCTCTTCTCTCCTGTCACCATGGTGATGACCCAGCCACATGTTTCAGGTGGATCACTTGTGTGATGATGAGTTCAGGCACCTGGATACCTGAGTGACTATATGAAACAATCCCCTCTATCCCTGATCTCCAGCAATTTGTGCTGAATTTGCAATGAGTGAGAATAAAAACCTTTGCTGTGGGGAAAGCCAGGATGGCTCAACGGGTTGAGTGCTCACTTTGCAGCCCCAGTGACAGAGGATCGAATCCCAGCCCCAACCCATGTGGACCCATCTGCTGAACTGGGGTGTGCTTCCCATGCAGGAGGCCCCCAGTTTAGTTCTTGCCTCCCGGTTTGGCCCCTGACTCAAGGGAGTGTGCCTCCCATACAGGAGGTCCCCAGCCTAGTTCCTGCCCTGCATGACTCCCACCTACCTGTGTGGAACAAAACCATGTTGAAAACTGATGATGTGCAACTATGGAGACTGCTCTGGGCCCTCCCCCTTCTCTCTGTCTCTCTCTATCTCGTCAAAAACAATAATTTTTTTTTTCATTTCTTTTTTCTATTTGTCTTGTAGGTTTTTTTTATTGTTAAATTTATTAGGGTGACATTGATTGATATCAATTACATTGTTTCCAGGTGTACAATTCTACATTACATTGTCTATACATCACATTGTGTGCTCACCACCCAGAATCAGCTCACTTTCTATTACTGTATGTTTGATTCCCCCTCCCTACTCCCCCGCAACCCAGCTCTCCCACCTACTTTCCCCCTTACACTCAAGGTAACCACTAAACTATTGACTGTGTCCATGAGTCTTTGTTTCTTTGTTCCTTTCAGTTTTATATTCCACCTATAAGTCTTAAAAAAAATTTTTTTTAAACCTTTGCTGTGTTAAGTCACTGATACTTTAGGGTTATTCTATTATGACAGCTAGATTTCATTGCCCTAGTGAACATCCTAAACATTATAGATTTAGTTCCCAATCCATCCATATTCAACCATCATTAAGTTTCTACTAAATGTTGGGCGTAATCCAGGGGCTTTCATAATGTTGACTCATTTAATCCTTACAATGACTTTTCCAACTGGGTATTAATCCACTTTTAAAGATGAGAAAACTAAGCTTTAGAAGTGTTGCTTAAGTTACCCACGTCACACAGCTAGCCTGTGGAAGGCTCAGGCACTATATATAAGATCATTAAGGTAATGAGATAGACCACAATAAGAGGCCAAATGAATCTATTCTGTGCCTGAGCCAGGGCATTAAAGCAAACCCTACCTTGAACACAGCATCTCCATGATCAGAGGGAAATCCTTCAGGCTCCTCTGGTTCAGAGAAAGCCCCGCCTGTAGCATCCAGTACAGGGAACCTGCCTGTGAGTCCGAGATTTGACCATCACAGCAAGTAACATATAGTTTATTCACATAATAAGATCTCTCTTTCTAGTCTTCCTCTTCCTCCTCTTCCTTCTTTCCAGTTTCAAATCTACCAAACGTTTATCAGGAAAACTGTGGGCAGCAACAATGCTGGAAGACTCTTAGAAAAGACCTTTGGTGTTTACATGTAAGGTTAAATCACTTAACTGACTATGTCATTAATGAAAGAATATATTTTATTCTGGTGCTTCTCAAGCTTGAGAGTGCTTAAGCGCCCCTTGGAGAGATTGTCACAACAAAGATATCTGAGCTCCACATCCACAGGTCCCGACTGCATAGACCTCTGAAGACCTCTGACGACCAATGAGAATTTACAAGGATCAAGATGCGGGTGCTGCTGGCCCAGGGGCCTACTTGGAGTAGGTGAGATAGATATATATGAGTGTGTTTGATGATTCCTTTTCTCATAATTCTTAAAGTTTACTGAAGCATATAGACTCACCTTCACTTTGCTCTTTTTTGCTGTTTATATAATCTTGTCCTTTGTATCATTATTAGTCATGTAGAATTTTCTCATTTCTTTCCCATTCACATAACAAACATTTATGGATGGCCTACGTCTTTCCAGAGGCTGTTAGGGGATTTCAAATATAGTTAAAATACTATCTTTATCCTCAAGGAGCTAATGGGAGTGGGTGGTACTGCTTAGGGGACAGTGGCAGCAGGGTAGCCAGGCAATAGTTTGGTATCATGGCAGAGAACCACATAGGGAAGGGGTAAGAAGGTTCTATTGTTTATCTTCCTTTTCCTTTTCTATCCACCTCTTCTTGTCCTCTCTGTCTTTATCTTCATAATTGATTTGAAGTGCTTTGCCTACATCCACATGGGGGTAAGAGGGACAGTGCTCAAATCCTTCAAGCTCCCAAGCAAATTCAAAGCATCCACAATCTTAAAAAGTGTATCATGCCTCCTTCTCCTTAGAAAAGTTATTTAATCACTGGAATCCAACGCAATGTACCAGTCACTGTGAAAATACATTATGCAGATGCCCTCATGACACAAAAGTTTCTCTCACGGGCCTAGGAAACCTGAGGGGTTTCTGAAGTTCATGGCAAAAGACAATGGAGGAGTATTCATGTCTTTTTAAACATTTGAAAGATCCCAGGTCTGGGTCACTTCTGGGTTCCACCATTTGCCTAGAAGTGTGAACTCATTAAATCTATGAAAAAGAAAAGTAGCTGAATAAAAAACAGGGTAAGTTTTATATGTTTGGTGGCTATTTCTTATTCTTACCTGCAATTATTTCTAGCCATTTTGGCTCCAGCCCAAATCTCAAGTTTACAGTCATAGCCTGCATATTCACAAACAAGCTAAATGCTATGGCCCCTTCCTGCTGAATAGGGTGTGCAGACCCGAATAATAAACCAGCCCTGCAGGCATCCATTAGAAAGAGCCCGGTTCTCCAGCTTTCTTCTTCAACCTTCTCCTCCAAGTCAGAAGATAATGTGTCAACTCAGTTGTTCCTTTAGCACATCAGTGCTGTGTAGGCAGAGTGTTGGGTAGTAGAACCCTAAGGGCAATAAATTATTTTCAGAAAAATGGTAGAGCAAGAAGACTGGGACAATGACTCTTTTTCATAAGAACCTGCAGTACTGATAAGTCTTTATAACATTTTTGTGGAGTAAAGACATTTGCCCTCTGAAAACACCTGGAATTTGGGAAGTTGGAATGCTTGCCAAGTAAAAGAAACTCTCAGTCATTTTTTACTTGCTAATGTAGCTCTAAACCTTGTCAGCCAACCGAGTCACACCTAAAAGAAGGCTAAGCGCTTCTTTGTAGCCCAGAGTTGATGCATCCTTGCCCTGTTCTGTCTCTGAACTTTGGAAATATCCTCTTATGATACTACTGTAACTTGGCTGCTTAATGGGTTGCTTCCTTTAGTGAATTGTGAGATCCCTGTGGGGAATGGGCCGGGTTTAGTCAGTCCTAATAATGTGCTTACATATAACTGATGTTCAGTAAGCATTTAGTAAGTGAAATGAATGGGATGGATGGATGGGTGGGTGGATGCATGGGTGCTAGATGGATGTTGGATGGATGGATAGAAGGATGGATGGATGGATGGATTAGTGAGTAGATGAATGGATGAGTGAGGGAATGGAGGAGTTGGGGGATGGATGAATGAGTGGGGGGTTAGAAAACTAAATGGATAGAGGTGAGTGGGTGGTACGTGGATAAATAAATGAAAAATATGCATAGACAGAAAAGAGAGTGATTGGACAGACAGAAAGATGGAAAGGTCAATGAATGAGATGGTATAATGGGTGAATAATCAAATCAATGATTAATGAATGAATAAACCTACAATTTTCAAGTTATTAATCCTAGACTCTTCATCTCCACAGATGATCTCATTGATGGGAGGAAAAAGGAGCTATTACATATTTAACTTAGTGGTAGAAAGTAGATAACCTTGGAAATTAAATGAAAAGTGATAATTTTCATAAGTTCAACCACTTTTAGAAATTAGAGGAATTAGAAATCTGTCTCCCTTTGAACCATAAACTCACAGATACCTTTCAACAAAATTTAGAGGTATTAAGTAAAAACATTGGAGTTCAAAGCTATATAAAGAAGACAACTTGGAAACTTCACCTCATTCCCTCTGTCCTTCTCTCTGTCTCTGTCTTTATCAGTCTTTTCTATTTTTCCAAATAGTTTTTGCCATTTCCACTAAAATTATCTTTTCACAGCTCATCTCTGATCAGGACAGTTCCTGTTTTCATTATCACTCTTTAGTGTCCTTCAGCACCCACAGGACCAGGTCAGCTGCTGACATAAGTTTTGGGGCTGTTTCTGGTCACATGATACCAGCTGCCCAGACCACCTGCCATTCAAGTCCAGAGAGACTAATCAGGACCACATGATCTGGTTTAAATCCAAGCTCTGCTGTAGACAGCCTGTTTTTTGATCTGTGTGTGGAAATAGCACCTATACCTCAATAAATGTTAGCTCATTTTAAGTCTGGAAAAGTCTTTCCTCTGCCTTTTTGGAAAAGTCCCATCTTGTTGAGTTTGAACCTTTCTTTATGTCTCTAGGGCCTTGGTGGGGGTCTGCCCTCAGTGGTCTCTCATTACCATGCATCTGCCCTAAATGTTCCCTTCTCACATTGTCATGTAATTATGTCCCCATGTAGTTCTCTCAGCCCTCAACAAAAACAATGCGAACTAATGTTTAGTGAGTACCTAGAGGGTGCCAGTCTCTATTTTAGGTCCTTAAGTTGATTCACTCCTTTTCTATTCACAAGAGTTCTATGCTGCACACGTCACTATTCCCACTTTACAGAGGTGGAAAATGAGGCTCAGAGAGGGTATGGAACTGCCGTCAATCCTTTGAGAGCAGATGTATGCTTTCTTTAGAGTGCTTGACACCTACTAGGTGTTTAATAAATACTGAGTAAACAGATGTCAACTAATCTGATCTCCATCATTTGATCTTGAGCTGAGATTGATGAATGAAGGGGAAATGATCTTTTCATGTCATTTTCTGTGTGATATTAAACTGGTCTCTGCAAATTCCCATTTATTAAATTTCTCATATTTTTCACTTATGAGCCGTTCCCCCAGGACTTTTACAATATTTTTAAGCTGCAAATATGATATTGTTTCTTCATGTGGCAATCAGGGATTTTCTTGAAGATTGTATTGAATGAGCTTGCGATGTCTGCCCCCTAAACTGCCTTCACCAGGCGAGAACTTCTCCAAAAGGGAACCTGACATACTGATTTCAGTTTCTCAGGGAGTGTTTAGAGCCCTGGCCCCACTGTGCATCTCACTAAGTCCGCTTTCTATATTCATAGGGTTTGAAGACAGAGTCCATGTGTGTGTTGTATATCCTCACTGCCCAGTAGAGCAGCTGGCATGGACTAAGTGCTCAATAAATGCTTAGCAAGTGACTGAAGTGACTCTGCTGTCACTTCAGTGTTTGGAGTTCTAATTTCATTTGCAAAATGGGTCCTATAAGAGTGGCCACTGGCTACTCCAGGGAAATGAGTGAGAGAACGCAAGCGTGAGTTGTGTGCATCATGCTTGGCGTGTGGGTAGAAAGTGAATAGTGATAAGAGAGTGACCTCTGGAAGAAACCAGGTTCAAAGTCAGAGATGCCAACCCCACTTGGGGTCTGACCTTGGACTTCACCCTTTTAAGCTTCAGTACCCTCGCCAGTAAAATTTGGACAATAATACACCTTGCTCTGCATTTATTAAATAAAGACATAGAAATACCAGTTAATTTTTAATTTCAGATAAGCCACAGTTTTTAATAAAAGTATGCTGCATGTAGCATTCAGGACACACTTACCCCCTTCCCCCAAAAAGAAAGGATTATTTATTAAAAATTCAAATTCACCTCGTGCTCTGCATTTTCTGTGAATTATAAAATAATACATGTAACCTGCTGGCATGGGATAGATGCTCAGTGATAGTCACTGTTACTTTATACTGTGTCCTCGATAAATAGCAACTCCCAGGCTTTCTCCACCTTTTAAAATAATCTGTGTCCCTTCCATCACTGCCTCCCTGCCACACACACCCTCCCCCCCGCCTCCTGCCCCCCTCTCTGCTTCTTAATATACATTGAGATGTCAGGAGGGGTCTGGAATGTAAAAAGGGAGCCAACAGCTGCCTCCAAAAGAAGTTGCTGTCAGTTGGAATGAATGCTGAGCTAATAGGCCTATTAATAATGAGCTTTATTATAGGAGGCCACTTACTTTCATAATTCTCTGTATTTGGTATTTGACGCTGTGACATTTATACTGAGCTGAATGGTGGCTGTGTGTGTGTGTGTGTGTGTGTGTGTGTAAAGCCATTTAGCTCACTTTTACTCTGAATACAGCTGCAACATTGGGGAGGGGAAAGTGTTTTATTTAAACACGTACACTCCACACATACACATCTCATGGGATTGTGCTTTTCCTCCTGGGTGTCTGTCAGCTTGGGTGCTTCTGAGATCCTGCAGAGCTGATGGAACAAAGCAGGGGAGAAGACAGGGAGGAGGCTGGTGTTCAATCCTTACCTTTTCACACCTGGAGTGTCAATCCAGCCTCAAACCCTACCCTTACAACCCTGAGAAGCTTAGGGTAGGTTTAACCTGATTTGCATACTGTGAATTCTCACAACAGTAGCAGGAATTGTGACAGGGCCTAATTAGCATTTCCACCTCCTCTCGCCTGCCTCTTTTATATTTGACAACAGAGCCTGAGCAGTAGGGGAAGTTTAACTAAACCCAGATTATGAAGCTGTGCCTTGGTTCTGGAAGTTAGAAAAATCAACACGACCAGCAGGCCCTGCTTGACAAGGAAGAGGTTGGGGCAGAGGGAGTATTTATTTATAAGACTGCGACACCAAGGGAAGCTGCAGGGCAGACATTGGCATTTACAGGCACCCAGGGAGGAGCCTAGAGAGCAAACAGAATGTCCCCAAGTGTCCCTCCATTTCACATGCCAGAGATAGGACCAGCCTCTGTGTCCCACTGCAAACCCAGTGTCTTGGAATTTTCTCAGATGGGTTCAACAGCTTACCTCAAACCACTGGGTTGGAACTTGATAAAGCCCAGCTCAAACTTCACTGGGATTTGTCCACTATGATCTAGTATCCTGTGACCCAGGTGTCACATCAGAAACTCCGTCATTCTACATGTGTATCATCAAGGTGGAGTCAAGAGTGTTGTCCTCCATCTCCTTGTGACTTACAGACAGGTCCTCAGGCCAACGGAAGGGCATCCGTGACCCAGAACCTGTCGGACATGCAGAATCCTTGGCTGAATTAGAACCTGCATTTTAACCAAATTCCTAGCTGTTTCGTCGCCTTTAAAATCTGAGGAGCCCAGCTGGAGAGCTTTCTTGGACAGACAACTGGCTTCTCCTTGAAAATGTCATGAGACGTACAAGTCCCCTTTCCATGGGGCAGTCTGTTCCCTTACTCGGCACACCTCCCATCTCAGTGGGGCCAGCCAGGGGAAACTCATCTTCACCTCCAAGTTCAAGGACAGACAAGCCCTGGCCGTCTGTTTTTCCAGTGGATGTCACCGAGGGCCCGCCCACCCCCACCTCTGCTTGCAATTAGCAGGTCAATTTCCAGGCCCCCAATGCACAAAGTACCCAACAATTAAAATATGTATTCAGACCAGACTGCTCATAAAAGAGCAAGCCAGATGAATTTTCTTAATAAGTGGTTAAAACATCTTAAGAGTTTCCGGCACGAGTTTGCTGCTCAAGGGTTTTCAATAAGATGCTCTGATGATGGAAGAACCACTTTTATCAAATATTAAGCTACTGTAAATTTACTGTAATTGAATAATTTGCCTCTTAGCCTTGGTTCACTAAGACTGAAGCGAGGTTTTCATCCCTAAGTGATCACTTCACAGTCTGTTTCAATATATGTCATGTCAGGCGAGGCTCATCTACGGGCCCATTGGAGACACAGTAATTTCAAAGCTGAGGGACCCTGTAAATGGTCTGGATGATTGACCATAAAGTATGTACATATTTAGTTATATTAAACTGTGATTAGGGCTTCAAGTTCCGCATTTAAACTGAGTAGTTCACCCAGCATTTACGACTATGTGGAAAGTGCTAACATGGATTCCAGAAGGCCTCTCTTAATAGGCGTCTTTTTGGTTCAGTTTACATAAATATTAAGGAGATGGAGTAACAACAACAAAAAGCCCAGACATTAATTGGAAGTAGATCAAATCAATATGCACATCTATAAATTATATCTTAAGGGATGGTAGAGAAAAAAGATGTTGAGCATTGAAAGACAACATGGGTATTTGTCCCCAGCGCTCATCGTATATTGTATTGGTTTAGTAACTTGGGCAAAAGACTTTCTAAGCCTCAGCTGACTCATCTGTAAAATGAACATCAGGTTGCACTGAATACACCAGTGAGGGTCAATCTAAATGTGTCTGTGAAAAGACTTGGTAAAACACTAAACTCATGGTTTTCAAAGCACTGCCTTTGTACCTTGTGCATTGGAAATATCCCTGAGGCGTATTAAAATCCAGATTTCTCGTTGTCACATGTTCTGCTAAATCAGTGTTTCTGGAGATAGAACTCAAGAATCTGCATTTTTTCCAAGAATACTCAGTAATCTACATATACATTAAAACGTAAGAAATGCATCTCTAAGTACATGTTTATTCTTATTGTGCTGGAATTGTGGAGGAAGGCGATTTTAGTTTTTTTCTTAATTCTCTCTTCTGGTTTATATTGTAAGTTTCAGATTTTAGCGTAATTATGCTCACAGGTGTGATGTATGACAAGTGCATGAACTCCTAATCACTTGTCATGTCCTCAGCAGAAGAAATGGGTCCAATCAGAGACCAGCAAGACATGTGAATATTAATCCTGGGTTATATCACATCACTCGCTGTGCTCAGGGAGGTCGTCTTTCCTTTTCCAACTCTAACTTGTACTCATTCTTCTAAACCCAGGTTAAAATCATCTCCATTCGAAAATGTGTTCAAACCTCTGACCTGACTGATGAGGGCTATCGTATCTTGATGTGCACATAGGAGACACCAAGAATGTCCTGTGAGTTGGGAAGAATTCCAATATGGCCCCCAGAATTCTTGCCCCCTGGTTATAGACCTTGTCAACCCCTCCTTTTGAGTATGGGCATGACCAGTGCATATGAAGGGACAGTCACTCCCTTGATTAGGTTACATTATGTAAGACAGAAGACAGAGATTCTACTTACTGCCTGTTGACATCTTGATTTCCAACCACTGAGTGTTTGAGAAGAGGACCCAGCTAAGCTGTTGTCCAGACATCTCACCCACAGAAACTGTGAGATAATAGATTTGTGTTGTTTTAAGCCACTAAGTTGGTGATATTTTGTTACACAGCAATAGTTAACTAATACAACAAAGAAAGTGAATATCAAAGATACAGACAA
>PVKE010002434.1:0-83032 GCA_004027555.1 Craseonycteris thonglongyai | reverse complement strand
TAAGACGACCGGGCGTATAAGACGACCCCCTAATTTTACAGTTAAAACATAGGTTTAGGCCTATATTCGCTGTATAAGACTACAGCCTCGGAAGTGGGGGGTAGTCTTATACAGCAAATATAGGCCTAAACCTATGTTTTAACTGTAAAATTAGGGGGTCGTCTTATACGCCCGGTCGTCTTATATGCCGGAAAATACGGTATACCCTTCCTCTAATGCTAAGCATTTTTTATTTTTAAGATTTATTTTGTTTCTGACTGAGACAAAGAGAGACAGAGAGAGACAGAGGCAGAAAGAAGGGGGAGGGCCCAGAGCAGTCTCCATAGTTGTACGTCATCAGTTTTTGACATGGTTTCATTCCACACAGGTGGGCGGGGGCCGTGTAGGACAGGAATTGGGCTGGGGGCCTCCTGCATGGAAAGTACACTCCAGTTTAGCATATGGGTTCACACGGGCCAGGGCCAGGACTTGATCCTCAGTCACCGGGGCTGCAAAGTGAGCGCTCAACCCACCGAGCCATCCCAGCTTCCCCCTCTAAGCATTTATGACAGTGTAATTGTCATCTTGAGCCCAAGAGAATCCAAACCTACCCACCTTGGGTAGATGTGCCATCACTGTGCCTGCCAGAGGTGCCAATGAGAGGGAGACAGGAAGGAGGAGAAGAAAGAGAAAGGGATCTGGGAATCCTCAAATTGTTCAGTTGCTCTGTGATATGTTTGAACTGCACACCACTTACCCAGCTTTAATTATTGCTCACTGGGAGCAGGGAGAATACATATCATTGAAATTTCTGCACCAATTATTTCCATTTTTGCATCACCCAGCCTTCCTCAGAGCTGCTAGTAATTAGCAAACTTGATTGATTCGACATCACCTCCTGTTTATCACCTCTTCCCTTATGGTCTTTATGGCTCACTAACATGCTTAAAATAATTAGCCTAAATAATTACCCTGTTCATTCAGATCTTGAATGTGTTACCAAGGAAGTTGTAATCACGTTTTTTTTTTCTGAAACGTTAGAAAGCAAAGGCTAAGGATTTACATTGCAGCCAGCTAGCAAGTATTACTGAGCCAGTCCACCAGAAGGTGAGCACTGAGGGGGTCAAAGGTAAAGTTTCTGTCTAAGAGACGTAGAGTTTGCGTAGGGTCCCCTTTATCCCTGGGGAGGCTGATTTAGTCGAAGGAGAGGCATTTGCTTGGCACCAATGTTTTTTTTAAGTTTCCGGGGGCTTTTAATGTGCAAGTAGGGTTGAGAACCAGTAGTCTAGTTTGAAGGAAGAGCAACATCTCTCTCTCTCTCTCTCTCTCTCTCTCTCTCTCTCTCTCTCTCTCACACACACACACACACACACACACACACACACACACTATAACACAGGTGGTGAGCTGGCTTGTTAATGTCTGGTACTGACTGTTCATTTCCTAGGAGGTCACAGGGCTCTGTGGAAGGAGGCACTCCTCATCCTGAGACCTAACCATTGGGGGGGTATTGTCCTGTGGGAAGAGGTGGGCACCCTCAACACTGGTCAAGACAGGCAGCCTGTGAAGAGCACTCAGTGTGTCCAGTTTGTGATGCACTGAGTGTGCACGCAGTGGAGCTTGATTTTTAAAATCACCATTCATTGAGTGGCTGTTATATGCCAGGCATAGCACTATACACTCTCTATAGTTCCTTATCCGGTCCCCTCAACAACCCAATGGTGTGCATGTTGTTTTATAGATGAGGAAACTAAAGGTCCAAGGGGACACGTATTTTCCCAAGATCCCAGACCTAGTAAGTGGTAGAGCTGAGAAGAAATCTTGACTCTAAAAATACCTGCTCGGGAATCCCTATAAGAAACAGAGGAGAGAGCTCCAAAGAGGAAAAGATTATGTCCACTTGGGCCATCAGAGAAGGCCTCGGGGGGAGGGAGGGGCTCTTGGGTTGGGCCTGGGGAGGGTTCCATATGTATGGATATATTGAGGTGCACTGGGAAATAAGGTCACCTAATAGGATGGGTGCTGGGGGTTCTGAAAGGTAAGCAGAGGTGTAACTGCAACATTGATCTAGAAGTCCTAGTGTGCAGATGGATGGGGCACAACAGGGGAAGTTCAGGAAGCATCTCAGCAGGAGCAATGCAGGAAAGGCTGTAGAAGGGGTAGCGAGACTGGCTTAGAACAGGGGACACAGACATCGTGAAGGAAAGAGTATCAGCATTGGGATAAACAATGGGGGCATAGTATCGATAACACCAAGGTGTTGCATTTGAGTGACTGGGGTGATGGTATCACCTATAGACAGGGAATCTGGAAGGGAAATGCTTTGTTTGAGGTGTGCTCGCTGTTCATGGGAAGTGCAAAGGACAGGAGCCAGCAGAGAAGAGAGACAGTAGAGTGGACAGGCTAGTATGAAAAAAACCATAAGAGGAGGGGTTGAAAGCAGAGGGGCCGTGGAGAACAAGGATGAATAAATCACAGTCTATGTGATTAGGCCAAAAGGTTCGCTGGAACCTTTGACCTGTAGCTTTCCAGCCTAAGGGTTATTTGGAAACAAGGGACCTGGGGCTGTCCGAATATTTAAAAAAAAACGGGGAGAGTAAAGACACTAGCGAGAGTTGAAGTGGGGAAAGGAATAGTGGTTTGTGCAGGGGCTGGGGTTGGGCTGCCTTCAGCAGGACCCTGCAGAGCAAGAAGAGCCAAGAAATGATGGAGCCGGGACCTGCTGAGCACCGGCAGAGGGCCGTCTTGAGAGCTAGGGCTAGACAAGCCACTGCTGCTGGGCGCAGGAGGAGGCATGGGCACTGTGCATGGTGGGGACTGAGTGGGGCTGATGGAGAAGTGAAAACCTGAACTCTGTCTGGGCCGTCTTCCAGGGGATCCCCAAGCTGGAAGGGTTGCAGGGGGTACCAGGGCCAGTTCATGGGTGCAGTGCCTGTGTGTGGACTCTGCAGGGCCACCTAGCTCCCTCCAGTGTATGTGGACAACGGCATTCACAGAATGGCCACAGAATGGCCAGAAGAACGGAAACCTTCCTTTCCAGTCCACCTGAACCCCCTACTTCTCCAGCCTTTGCTCCTTCTCTTTACCTCTTCTGCCTCTTCATTCCAGACACACACATGGTAACCAAGGCATAGGGTACAGCTCCCCAAACACGTCCTTGCCTGCTCATGTCCATTCCTCTCTCCAAAATGCTCTCTCCCTCTGCTTCTCTGACCACTGGAACCCTGTTCCCCTTAGGTTAAATGCCACCTCCTCTGAGAAGTCTTCTCCAGTGTCATCGGGCAGAATTCAGTTCTCTGTCCTTGGGGCTCCTGAGCACCCTCTCCATCCAAGCCTCTCTTTTTAGCATTTATTTCATAGTGTTCTAATTGTCTTGACACATCTGTCCTTCCCTCTTTCTCTGAGCTCCCTAAAGGCAAGAGTCCTGTCTTTCTGTCTTGATTGGGCAATACAGACTGGCATATAGTAGGTGCTCAACACATAATGGCAGAATGAATGAATGAACGAATGAACAAATGAACTGTAGGAAAGCTATTAGACACACCATGCTTCAGAAGAATGAGGTCATGGCCAAGAAGACATTGATCACGGAGGTGCTCAGATGCACTCAGGCTAACCCCAGACTCTTTAGAATGATTGATGATGTTATAAGATCTTTTCGTATCTCTGAACCTCACTGACCCCTTACCTCCTTTCAAATCCCCAGGCTCAATGCATCCTGGCCCGTCTTTAATGCATCTTGCTTTCTGTAAACCACCTAGTGACTTCAAAAGCTCAAGTTATTCCCCAGACAGAACCAAAGGACCCATCTCCTCTGTTTACTCCCCATCCCGTTCAAGGTTTATTATTTAATGTCATGAGGTTTCCTGTGAGTGTGTTTTTGAGAGGACACTCCTACTGGGGTCTGAGAGCTCTGTATGCTAACGGGTAATGTGAGAACACCAGTATGCAAGATGTAGCTTTCAAAACTCCTCAGGCTTTGTTGCTGAAACTCACTTTATGGTAACTCTTTACAGATCGTCTTAAACTTCACATCCATGGATTTGTTTAAAAGCCGCCTATGCTGGTACGACTACGTGGAGGTCCGGGATGGCTATTGGAGAAAAGCACCCCTGTTGGGTGAGTTGCCTTAAGAAAGCCTGAGAAAGGGGTGCTCGGATGTCCTGTGAGCGCCCATGCAGATGCCAGTCACAGGAAGCTCTCAAGGGCCTGTGTCATTGTAAAACTCGGAACACTCCATTTGGCCACACATGTTAAAAGCTTTTAAAACTGTGAATACCCTTTGACCCAGCAATTCCACTTCTTGGAATTTATCCTAGAGAACTAATTAAGGACGTGTGCAAAGCTCTGGCTACAGGGATGTTCACTGAAGCAGGAAAAATTGAAAACAATTTAAATGTTCAACAGTAGGGGTTAGCTGAATGAATATGATACATTTTTTTCAATGGAAAACAATCCAGCCATTAAAAATAAAGTTGGAGGTGACGATTTACTGATAAGGAATAGTATTTATTGTACATTGTTACAAAAAAGAAAAAAAAGATGTGACAGAAGAGCATATGTAGTAGGATTGCATTTTAACAAAAATACACTTATGTTGAGAACACAGGCGCTGCAGACTCAGATGCCTTCTGAAATAATATGTAAATGAACAAGATGGGGTAGGTATGGTCAAACAGGAGTAGTGGGGAGTGTGGCAAACTGAACAGTGGATATTCTGACCAAAATTACTCAAAACAAATTACTTAAATCATTGTGTGGGCTGAATTCAACAGGAAGAAATCATTTAGTGATCTCTTAGCATTAATATCAAGTAGAATTATAAATATAAGCAAATTATACAGAGTTGGTTATTTCAGGGTGATGGAATATTTTTGAAAATGTATTCTGCTGTTCTTGGTTTAGCTATGTTGTCTCATTTTTCTATGATGAGCGTGTATTTTGGTCAGTGAACAGTGCATGAACTCAGACACAAAAGGACAGTGTGGATCTTTGAGTGAGAGGCAGGGGGCAGGTGGCATAAAGAGAAAGGTCAGCTCACTCAGGATTGGTCACCAGAAGAGATATCTCTCATAAGTGACCCAGGAAGATTAACGTGGCATAGAGGACCAATGGCTTCTGTGTCTGGGATATGAGGACTTGTTTGGCCAATGGAATAGCAACACTGGTGGAGACAGAAAGAGAGAGGCAGAGTTATGAGGAGCCAGATATAAGGGTCTTGGCTGAGAGTGGGCTGTCCTCATTATTAGAGTGGTTTGCTGGGTGGGCTTTGAGTCTGTAAGTTTATGCTCTCAGTGAGAACTTTGCCCTTTCGCATATGTTCACATGGGCAGAAAAGCCACCCTGTTAAGCTTCGAATGACTAACCTTTGAGTGAGTTGCTGTTGGGACAGCTGAGTGAAGATGGAGGCAGGAAGAAAGGAGAGACCTAAGCTGGGGAGCTCCACAGCTAGGCTGAGTTTGACTGTGATTCTGGGCTAGGCCGGAAGAGAGTAGGACAGAGGTTCTCGCTGGACACAGGTTTCTATATGGTCAAGGGGTCTCAGCCAGGTCAGCTACCATCGGGAATAGCACATAAGCTCCTTCTGTCCAGAGGACCATGATTTTAAAGTCCTAGAGGTGCAAACAGGTAGGAATTTGTGTCCATGCATGCTCTAGAGAGGGGCCAAGGCAGGCTCTGAGTGGGGGTACCAGGTTACCACCCTAAGAAGGAATCAGGTAGTTAATGGTCTAGATATTCAAGCCAAGAAAGGGCCAAGCACCGATGGAGTGTGTACCCTGCAGGACAAATAGGCTATGCCACCCAAGGGCAGGGGAGAGGCTGTCCGCCCTGGGTTTCTGCTTCCTGTCTATTGTGAGTAGACATGGTGTGTGCTAGCAGCCAGAGGAGGCATGGCTTTATAGGTGGCCCAGAGTGGATGTGGCAAAAGGGGAAGGCTGCATACCTGCTAGCAGAGGTTCCCAAACCTGGCGTCACTGGGAAGATTTCTAGGAGTACAGATTCCTGGAAGACTATAGAATTGAAATCCCTACAAACTAGGTCAGGGAAGGAGCCCGCTCACCTACATATGTGTGTGCCCGTAAACTTGTCTAGCACCAAGGACACACAGAAAGGGGACTGCAAGGGTGTTCATTCAACTGAAAGGCGCTCACCTCTAAGGAAACCACAGAGACAACGGCCTTCATGATTTGCTCTGCCTATTTCTGGATTTTTTGAATCTTTTACAAGAATGCATTCAGGTATTATTTTATAATTAAAATAAAAAAGAGCTGTGTGGGAGTTTTATCAGAACACAGAATCACAGGCCCCTCAGCCTGGCCAGGACCTTTGTGTCACTTAATTCACACCTTCATGTGAAAACCACACTTGCCAAGTGGAGACCACCTCAATAAGGCCACGGAGCCTGCTCTAAGTTTGTGGCTGAGCTCAGACCAGAACGTAGATGTCCTGGGGATGCGGAGAGGCAACAGCCTCTGAGAAGAGTCTGAGAAGAGTCTCCCCTTAAGGATGGCTGGATAGGATGCATGCTTCCTTGTTTATCTGAAATTCAAATTTAACTGGGCTTCCTGTATTTTTGTTTGCTAAATCTGGCAACCCTATCCTCCCCCAGGGATGGGATAGACTTAAAGGGCTCAGGAGGAGGAAGCGCTCTGTTCCCATCGAAGCTCCCCCAGGAGGGCCGGGGCACGCTCCTGAGAGTGGGCACAGGCACGGGGACTTCCAGTTGCTCCCTTTTCTTGAAACGAGATTGTTCTCACTATACATCAATCACTATAGTGCAATCTCTGGCTGCACTTTCATGGATTAGATGGGGCTCTTGCCGTTCGTTGTTGTCTGTGATGGTTTGTTTTGTTTGTTTGCTTGCTTATATTTTACACACTTTTTGCAGTGTATGTGTGTGTCACAGCCAGGCATGGTCCAGTGCCTGTAACCGTCCTTCATTCACAGGAATTCTCCTGTGCCAAAGATTTGGCCCACTCTGATGTTTCCAAATGCAGTTGTTAGTGAACTTTTGTGTTTGGAACAAGTGCATTGTGTGGGCCAAGCTGGTCCCTGGGAGGGGTCAGTACCATGAAATCTGCCTGGAGGAGGCAGGTCAATGCCCCTTTGGCAGGAGGCAGAGAGGATTAGGGCGGATTGTGAAAGTATGCCTCTTGCCCTGAAAAACTGTGCTTGCATATTTTCCCAGGGCAGTGTGTGAAAATCCAGGCATAATGGACACATGACTTTTTATGAATGAACCCTTTATGACTCCCCATGGAGCCCACTTGTCGTGCCCTCATCTGCATTTCCTCTTCTTGATATCCTTATTAAACTCCTCCTCCCAAGCCAGGAACCAGATTTCAATTTAGGAATTTGACACCTTTTCTCTAGTCCAGTTTCTCTCCAGCCTATTAGCCTCCTTGGAAGGATTTGGGACCTGAGTTTTCACATCAGCGATTAAAGGGAAATGTAAGTAGATTGAGAACCTTTCACAGCTGGTTAAAGATGTCAAATTGGTGTTTCAGTGTCAGGGGTCACTTATGAGACTGCACCCAAAGTGGGGGCAGAAGGTGGCTACACAGAGAACTCATGCAGCATTCTGAAATACTGTCCTGTGAATTGGATTGCCCCGCTTATTTCTGGTAGAGGAGTGACGTAACCATGAACTTCTGTATGCAGAACTGTCCTAGAGTATTCTCTCCTACCACGACGCACACAAAAGCCCTGAAAGTGGGAGAGACTTTCAGAAAGGCCAGGCTGGCCAATTGGTGTCGCGTGGCCCCTCTGCTGGGGCTCCCTGGGCAGGGAGGGACAGCCCCCCAAGTGAGCAGAACTGATAACACGAGTCAAACAGCCGAGCCTGGCTTTACCAAGACTTTCTTTATGGGGGAGGCTTTGACGTTCATTCTTCTGTGTCTTTCCAACCTGGGGAGTGGAAATGAGGTTTATAGTCTCAGAGAGTAGATTTGATGTCTCTTGATCCAAAAATGCACAGTGTTCAGAATTGCACCTTAAACCCAGACAGTCCCTTTGTTGGTAGTAGTGGTGATGTCATGTGATGAGGGTGAGGGTCAGGTCTCAGGCTGCCGAGGTTCAAATCCTGCCTCTACTTACAACTTAAACTCTCCAATTTTAGTTTTCTTTTTTAAGGTTTATTTTATTATTTGAGAGAAGGCGTGTGTATGAGTGTGTGTATGAGAGAGAGAGAGAGAGAGAGAGAGAGAGAGAGAGAAGAGGGGAGAGCCCAGAGCAGTCTCCTTAGCTGTACATCATTAATTGTGACATAGTTTCATTCCACACAGGTGGATGTGGGGCTGTGCAGGGTGGGAACTGAACTGGGGGTCTCCACATGGGAAGCAAGAACCTTCACCACCGTCCCAGCAGTTACTAGTTGTGCCACCATTCAGCATGTGGGTTTGCATGAGCTGGGACCCGGATTTGATTCCCCAACCTCATGGCTGCAAGGCAAGCACTCAACCTGTTGAGCTATCCTGTAAATAAGATGAATGATAGCTCCTACTTCAGGAGGTAGTGGGGATGCCATTAGATAATCCGTGTAAAGTGCTTGGGACAGTGTCTGGTACAAATGTGCTCAA
Source organism: Craseonycteris thonglongyai (assembly GCA_004027555.1). Lineage (NCBI taxonomy): Eukaryota > Metazoa > Chordata > Mammalia > Chiroptera > Craseonycteridae > Craseonycteris > Craseonycteris thonglongyai. The sequence goes on along the minus strand of PVKE010002434.1, from coordinate 74,474 downwards.
TGAAAGAGGAGTTTTCTGAGTGGTAAGCCCACGATGCAACCCACAGATGAGGTATTATAGAATTGTACACCTGGAACCTATATCATTTTACTCACCACTGTTACCCCAATACATTTCATTTAAAAAAAAGAAAGAAGGAAACAACAAAAAAGGAGCTTTTATTAGTCCCATTATGGTGAAGATGAGAATGTTGAGACATCAATCAAGGAACCATGTAGAGGGTTATTCCAAGGTGATTCAGGGAGAGACATTACTTAGAAATCCATTTTCATTTATTCTACCAAGTCTAGCTCTGCGCAGGCATTAAACTATACCCTGGGTACTGAGCCCAGATGGGCTGTCCTGTGGTCTTGGGTGGGGGCGTCTCATGTTTGGTTGGGTTCTCCAGCACCAAGACAGAGGCAGTCCCTCCATTTCTGGAAGCAGTGGGCTGTGGCTGTGACAGCTGGGGTTTTCAAAGGACAATGTGGACTTGCCCCTGGGGCCAGGCTAAGAAGGAATTCCTGTGAAGGGCTGTGGTGTGATGGCCAGTCAACAGCTCCACCTCCTCACTGCGAAGCAATACTTCCCCTCGCTTGAGTGTTTTTTCCCAAGAACTAATTGACACTAATTGGCCGTGCTGGAGGAACCGTTCCTGAACATGTAGAGGCTTCTGATGGGTTTTTCCTTACCGAATCCTTGGCAGCAGTGTCGCCTCATCTCTTAATACTAAGCTCACCCAGTCTGAAAGGCTGCAGGTGGTCGGAATCGGAAGGGAGCCAAAGGGGTCAGCCCCCTTTACCACCGTGTCTCCCCGGAGAATGGACGCCACAGTTGGCTGTGAAGAGATTACTTCTGCTCCAACCTTACTCCCCCATTTCTCAGACAGATGAAGCAGTTATAGCTTCAAGGGGGTGCTGACCCTAAGAGAGGGTCCTCTTTGTATCTGCTAAGTGGAGTTTAAAATATATATGGAGATAGAATTCACCTGCCAGGTGACTCACCATTAAAAGTGTCCAGGCAGTGTTTTCAGTCAGTGGTTTTAATGGGCTCACTGAGTCGTACAAGCATCAGTCAATTTTAGAGCATCTTCGTTACCCCCCAAAGAAAAGCCACACCCATTAAAAGTCACTCCTCATGTCCCCACGTTAAATGAATTTCCTGAGTGACTCACATAGTCAGTACTTGTCAGAACCATGACTTCTAATCCAAGTAGACCTCGACCAGTCTGTGTGGAGAACTGGTCTGCTCAGCCAGCCCATCTCCCACCTGTGCCATCCTCTCCCGAGATGCCATTCTTCTGTGCCATTAGGAATCACGTGGCCAAGGATAATCATGCATTGGGAAGACCGGACCTCCCCCTTTTCCTCTGTAGAGGGTTTAAATTTCAGACCTATACCCAAGTGTCTAAGGAATATGCATTATTTGTATTTTTAAATAACAAAAGTTCAATAACAAGCATGAGCCCCTTGCCTTCAGGTGGTGAGAACTTAATTTCAGTCATTTTGTGTTTTCTTTCTCCAGGTGGGAGTGCAAGTGGGGGGCAGACTTTGTGCAGGGTGTGGAAGCAGGGGAGGCCTCCATATTGCCATCCCAGCTGCATTGCTGGAGTGTCCGCATCCCTGACTGGTGTTCAGTTGTCTGTCCATCTAATCGGCTGTTGGGCCTCCTTGTCTCAACCCTTGGCCACTTCAGATTGGCGCCAAGTCCATGTCTCCCTAGAAGACGTCTTATGGCTCCCCAGTTCCTCTGGGCTGTGGGAAAGGTGTGTCCATACTCTTCCCAGGAGCCTGGAACCATGGGACTGCCATCGTGCCATGCTTTCCCTGAAGAACTCTGCCTGCCTGTCTCCTGGGCTCGGGTCATAACAAGCCATGCAGATGGGACGTGAGGCATCCAGGGTCTGGGTGCGTTTGCAGGCTCTGCCCAGACACGAGGAGCAGTTATCATCGGCTTCTCCCAGGTCCCTAAACCTACTGAGCGTGTCTCTATCAGCCTTTCCACTTTCCACCCAGAGTCTCAGCTCAGGCTGGGACAGGGCATAGAGTCCTTTTAGAGGGTCCCTGATGCCCTCTCCCATCCCCTCTCTCCCTAGTCCCTTCTAGGAATCTTCTTACGACTACAAGGATAGGAAAATGTGCTCTTATCTTTTGCATGTTCTATATCTGTGGGACTGTGATTAGGCTTGTGACATTCAAAAGCCAAGAAGATCTGATTTCATTATGGGAATCTCTGGCATGCCCTCCCTGAGGCGAGAAAGGCATAATGTCTGCCGGGCACAGTTATCACCATCTCAGGCCATGGTCTTGCCACGCCTTCAGCACTGCAACAAGACCCACTGGGCAGGAGGGAGGGATGCCTGGCCTCACTCTGGGTACTGTGGTTGGCATCTGGAATTCTCCTGAAGGCGTTCTGAGGCAGGTGCACAGGTTGTGTGACCGTTTGCCTTCCACATTTTCATCCTGCATGTATTACAGGATGAGTTGCTCACCTTGAACCACATTTGAAGAAATGCTTCTTCTCTCCACCTGCAGCGAGCCCCGTGCTGCAGCCTGACCGTTCTTTTCCGCTTCCCAGGTAGGTTTTGTGGCGATAAAGCCCCGGAGCCGCTCATCTCCACAGACAGCCGGCTCTGGGTGGAGTTCCGGAGCAGCAGCAACATCCTGGGCAAGGGCTTCTTCGCCGTGTACGAAGGTTTGTTTGTGGTGGGAGAAGCCACCTGGGCAGCTAGCTCCTGATAGGCCTCTGCCCATCACATGCAGCTCCCGGTCCCTCTTCCACTCCCAGGCCTGAGTGGCAGCAGCCAGAGCCGTGAGGGTGGGGCCACCCACCATAGGAGCTCGGCTGTGGAGTTCATTGTCCTCTTCCTCCACGTTCTGGAAGCAGAGGGGCCAGCTGTCCTCACTTCACAGATGTCATCTACCTGTCACCACCCTGCTGGGCCCTCATGCTAGTCCAGTGGAAGGTGGAATCAGGGGGTATAGCACCCTGTGGAAATGAAAGCAGCCTCCGAAGAGCTGTGTGAGCCTGAGCCAAATATCCAACCTCTCAAAGCCGCTGTTTATTTCAGTTGTGAAGAGAGGACTTTGGATATTGTTACAGGAGGGACTTTCAGATACATTTCTTGGAAGGGCCTCTGACATCACCCTGGTGGTTGCGTTGAGAGAAGCAATAGGTCTGGGCTCTAGGCAGCTGCCACCAGAGCAATTCTGCTTCTGTGTCTTTACATACTAGGTTTCTCTGGCTAGCTACGCCTGAGCCCCCACCAAAGGAAACCGCTCGATAGTTACAACGGCCTCCTTTGGCATTAACTCGTAATTTTGGAGAGGCCAAGCTTTCATTTTTATAAAGGAAATAACGTGTGTGCGCGTGCACACTCACACGTCTCTCTGTACCAGCGGTCCCCTACCCCTACGTTAGCATCACCTGGGGAACTCTTATTCACTGCTGCCCTGAGCAACCCAACCCACTTCGGTCAGAGCTTGTGGGGATGCAGTCCCGGCTCCCGTGGCTCGAGAATCTCCCAGGTGATTTTGATGCACAGCGTGGGCAGAGAACCACTGCTCTTCATGGCTGCTTTTTGCGAATGAAAAAAATTCAGAGTTGTGAACAAATGAAATTATGCCTTCCTGGGGCGCAGGATTGGATGGAAATGAAAATGTTGGCAAGTGGGGTCACCCAGTGGTGATACATGGCCACTTCCTTCGTAAGATCCGACCAGGGACCCTCTGCCTTTCTCTTTCTAAAGCTGGTTCTCTGGTTTTCTTTCTAAAGCTACGTGTGGGGGAGACATTAACAAAGACGCTGGTCAGATTCAATCTCCCAACTACCCGGATGACTACAGACCTTCCAAGGAATGTGTCTGGAGGATTACGGTTTCGGAGGGGTTTCACGTGGGGCTTACCTTCCAAGCGTTTGAGGTAAGTACTGCTCAGGTGGTCTTTCCAAGGATGAAGCAAATGCCATTTGCTAGACACTGTGATCTATAAAGATGAGTTTCCACTGTTTGGTTGAAAATGGGACCCCAAGAGGTCATTTCAATCCTATGGTGCATTATCCCTGGACATCTAGCATCAAAGCCTTTGCAGGCTTTGAAATTTCATCTGCCTCCTTTCTGAAGTCTACTAGACAGGTGGGAGAATAATCAAAGTGAAAGTCTAGGATGGGATCCCAGGAAGTTTTGTAGAATTGTTCTTCCATGTTTATCGTCTCTGAGTCTCTCGGCAGCTTGATTCACCCTTGACTTCCACAAGGGTGGAGATGGCTTGGAGAAGCCTAGGACACACCTGGGTCTTGGTTTGCTTCTTGGTTAGATTTTTCAGAGTGATAGGGAGGGTCCCTTCTTAAATCAATAAACTTAAGGCCAAGCCATCGGCTGTCTTCCACGTTGCCTCTGTTTCTCCATTTAGATTGAAAGGCATGACAGCTGTGCGTACGACTACCTGGAAATCCGCGATGGCCCCACGGAAGAGAGCACCCTGATTGGCCACTTTTGTGGCTATGAGAAGCCAGAGGATGTGAAATCGAGCTCTAACAGAATGTGGATGAAGTTTGTGTCCGATGGCTCTATCAATAAAGCGGGCTTTGCAGCCAATTTTTTCAAGGGTATGAATGAATCAGCAGTCATTTCCATTTTTAGTCACAGAAAGAGGTATTGCTCCCTCCCCTAACTTAAGCATCACAAAACCCATAGGGAACCTTAGTACCCAACACGGCTCCCTGTAGGGAGGAGGCAGTGACCCATTTTAGGGCCACTGAGTTCACCACTTATTCAGGAACAGACAGGCTCAGTCTTGGCTTCTTCTACGTGGCAGACAGTTCTGCCCCTGTACTTGGAAGTTAGATTTAGTAAGTTTACAAGGCCAACTTAGTGAACCTTAGTGAAGCTGAGCATTGATAATAAATATTTGTGCAGTCACTAGCATTGATTGAGCACCTACTGTGTGACAGGAACTGTGCAAGGTACTTGGTTTAGATGATGTAATTTAATTTCCCAAATAACCTTTTGGGTTGGGTTTGGATCCTGTCTGATCCGTGTTGCGAAGGGCTACTCAGGTCCTCCCATAGTAAAGCGGCACAAAAATCCAAACAGTGGGTGTGACTCCTAAGCTCAAACGCTTTCTCCCACATTACGTTGCATGACCTGATGCGGCCCAGAGGGGCGGCCCAGTCTTCAGCTCCTGACGCATCAGCCCCTAGTTGCCAAGTGGGTGGGGCGAGGGAGAAGAGTGCAGGGCCGGTGCTCAGGGGACACATCTCCATGTTGCCTTAGGGACCCGCTGCTCTGCAGGGTCTTGATGAAACCAGACCCAGAATGGAGCGAGTGGGCCAGCATTCCTGGTCCCAGCGCAGCGGGTCTCCCAGATCCCTTTCAATGGGTAGATCGTCCTTCTCTGCTATCGGCCCTGGCAGCCCCTCAGACCCCACCCTAGAAGGGAATATTGGATATTCCCTGATCCGTTGTGGTTGGGCACCAGGAGCCTGCCAGCAGCCACCGAATGCAGCTGTCCTTGGCTCATGGTACTGCTCCATCTTCAAGCCAGCAGTGGCTGGTGGAGCCTCTCTCATGCTGCATCACAGCCCTCTGCTTTCATGGTCACATCTCTTTTTCTGACCTCAATTCTCCTCCTCCCTCTTTCAGTTATGAAGACCCTGGTAGTTATATTGGGGCCACCCAGATAATCCAGGATAAGGTCTCACCTCCAGATGGTTACTTTAACCACGTCTGCACAGTCCTTTTGCCACGTAAGGTAGCAGACTCCCAGGTTTCAAGGACTGTCATGGGCAGCTTTGGGAGGCTTTATTTTGTTTGCATGTCACAAATGATTCTGAGGTTTTATTCTAATTCTAGTTATTCTAATTCTCCTGTCCTTCTCTTCCCATGACTTCCGCCCCCACGTCTATAACTGAGGTATCGGGACTTCTTTCCAGTGAGATAACTGGTAGCCAGTTGGCACAGACCCATGTATATCTCATTCCTGGTTCAGCTGATAATTAGCGATGCACACATTTGAGAGGACCAGCTAAGGCTAGAGATTAGGGTGCCAGACTTAGAAAAACAAAAATAGAACATCCAGTGAAATTCGCATTTCAGGTGAAGAATGCTCTTTCAGTATAAGTATGTCCCCAATACTACATACCGTGCTGAGAAGTGATTGGTTGTTCATTTAAATGCAAATTTCATTGAGCCGTCTGCATTTTGTGTGGCAACCCTACTGGAGATGTCAGGGCCATGGGAAGGAGTGTCTCTCTCTATGATGCTAAACTGGCTTGTAAGGGACTGATTTGAGAGTGTTGGCCTGTTGTTCTAAATGATCATGGGATCTTCTATCCAGCTGCATTTGCTGGTTAGAAGATCCCACCTTCTCCCTCCTTCCCATTTAGTATTTATTCAGCAGTCATCAAACAATGTGCAAGGGGCTGTGGACACCAAGGAAAACACAGTTGTTGTTCTCAAGAGCTTAGTTAAGGTGGTGTAAGAGACTCGCAAACAAATGGGTAATTGTATTGGTGTGGAAATATGGGCCTGTTAGGTCAGGAGGCTTCCAGACTCAGCCTGGGGGTGCGTTCATGCTACCCAGCCTGCTACTCCTAGGACTTTCCAATTTACAAACATCTACTTAGATGCCCATGAAAGTGTTAATTGAGGCCCATCTATACTAACTGAGTGCACCAGCCCAGCTTGACATCCTTTTCATGTCCGTGAGGATGGCCTTGACCCTGAAGCTTGAAGGGGGAACCAGGACGGGTGAAAACCTCATTGGCACCTATTAAAAGGCAATGAAAAGACATCTATCTATTAAGTATGCTAGAAGCTACATTGGTTATCTCACTTTGCCTTCAGAGCACCCCTTAGTAGGCATTCTGATCACCCCATTTTCAACTTGAGGAACCTGGAGTTCTAAGGGGCAGAGCTAGAACTAGACCCTGAATCTGCAGCATTCCACAGTGTGGTCTTTCCACGACAGAGACCTAAAGCCACAGGCAAGAAAAGTGAAGGAATTTGAATTTTTCATTTGTGTTTGTGATTTGATTTTGCTACTGCGGGAGAATAGGGAAAAGGGGCCCTAGATTTAGTTAGCATGTCAAGTTCTGGTTCTAGTCCTTCCCTCATTTTTTACTAGCTGTTCACTCTCAGGTGCCAGTTTTCCTTTCTGAGACTGGGTTCTACCTGCTTTGTGCTCTATTCTAGTCCCAGTGCCTGGCCTGCAGTGAGCTCAATAAATACTGGGCAATGAATGGGTGGATGAATGAATGAATGAGGCCTAGATTCCTCATTTGTGGATCAGTCATCCTGTTACCTGCCCTGCCTACATTTTGAGGTGCCCATGAGGATGAATGAGTAGAGACCAAAGTCTAGACCGATGCTGTCGAACAGAACTAGGAAGCAAGTCACATGTGAGCCATGTATGGAATTGTAAGCATTCTCTCAGCCACTTTACTCCCCTCCGCCAAAGACCCCAAAACAAAACAGGTCAAATGAATTTTAGTAATATCTTTTATTTAATCCAATATATCAAAAATACGATCATTTTCATATGTAATCAATACATACAATATCAATGAGATATTTTATGGGTTTGTTTTTTCATACTAAGTCTTAGAACTCCAGTGTATTGTACACTCATAGCACATCCCATTTAGACTGGCTGCATTTTAAGTGTTTGATAACTGCACGGGGCTGGAACCTCCCCTATCGGTCAGCACAAGTCTAGAGACTCTGCACAGTCAGCTTCTTTGCCCAGTCTTTTCCCTAGAGGGCATAAGTAGGCTGTCCCATGAACAAACAGTGCCCAGTGCATGTGTCAGGACGTCTCCAGTGAAAGAAACTGGAAAAGTAACTATAAAGGCCACGGAGAAGAATTGGAGTGAGCCAAAGAAGCTCTTGCCTTGCTGCCAGTTGGCAAGAGGTTCTTCTGCCCAGGGTCCAGCTGGCGTATGGCACCGAGCAGGGTGCCAGTTGGCCTCTGCATCTCTCTCCTGGTGCCAGAGGGCAATCCCTCTCAGCCTGCTGGCTGGGCAGCCAACAAAGCTCCTCACATCTCTGGCTACTTCAGGAGATGGCAGGAACATTTGAGGGTTGACAGGGCCATTTCGGTCACACCCTTTCCACAAAAGTATATGCAGATTCCCACCTTAGTTCCCCCTCCCATTGTCCCATTGCTGATGGATCACCATGGACCACCATGGACGTTTGATGCGGGGGGCTGGCATCTTTCAAGGTACTTCTTCAAAACCTTAGGGATGTGCCCTGCCTGTCTTTCCTTAACCCTCTTTGAAACAATTTTTTTGGGTCCATAGATAACGGTTCCTTCTTTCACTAATAGCACTTGGAGTAGCAAAGACGCCATATGTCCCTGGTTCAGCTTCTTCTCCCCTCCCCACACTCCCAGATGTTCTTACAGGCTTGGCCTTGGCCACTGCAGCGCAGAGCAAGCACAACCCCCTGGGCTCAGAGCAGCTGCTACTTCACCACAGTGTGGAGGTGACATGGGGGACACACAGGCCCTGACTAAAAGCAGGGCCCCTTGCATAGTTCCATGCCATCCACCCAAGCTGGAGCAGCGTTGAACGTGGCCAAACTGCCCGCTGCTCTTGTTTGAGAGAGCTCAGGCGTCCATGTGTACCGTTCACTCACCTTCCTGGGCCACACTCCCCACCCTTCTTCAGTCTCTGGAAGAACTATATTCCCTTTGCTTTTAGGCTCAGATCCATCCCACCAGCCTCCTTCCCTCCATGTGGCTAAGGGCCCCAGGAGACTTATCCACCTCGGGTCCTCCCTTTCTTGCCTGTGACATACATGTGTCCTGCCCATAGACAGAGCATCTTCTGGTGCCAGGGTCTCGCCCTACCCCACCTCTGCCTTGGTTCTTTGTTCATCTTAGTCTGTTTTAATGGGCTTTTCTCACAGTTCCTTTTTGCCCTCCCCCTATGCCCACCAGCCAGTTTCATTGCTGAGCCTCCCTCATGACTATCTGATCTTCATGGGCTCATTCTTGCATTTTCCTTCTTTCTGTTTCTGCCTTATCTCCCTCCCCTTCTCAGGCCTGCACTACTCTACTCACCTGATTCAGGTATGCCCAGGTAGCCTTATCCTTTTCACTCCCCCATCACAGGAATGTCAAAAGCAGCCCACTGTCATTTGTAGTGACAGTCACTCGGCACTATGTGTCTATATGCTAGTACTTCACACGCATTGTTCACCACAACCTTAAAAGCGGGTGTGATTAGTTTTCGCATTTTTAAAGCAGGAGTAAGGTTCAGAGCAGTTGAATTACTTAATTTATTAGGGAAAAGCCACTGGAGATCCAACCCAGGTCATTTTGGCCCAGTCTAAAGCCTGGACTCTCTCCACTTCTCCTTATCATGTACTCTCCCCCTTCTATATTTTCCAGCAAGTGTTGAAGAAAGTGCTTCACATACTGTGAAGTGCTAAATAATTGCAGGATTGTTAGTGTTTGAGCATACTTAATACTTACATTTGTTTGTGGCTATAGACAACTTCATCCTCCTGCCTAGAGCATGTCTTCAACCTAGTCTTCCCTACTGACCAACTTGTTTAAGGCTTTGTGGAGCCCAAGAACACAGCACTGGTAGAGTTAGCTAAGATTACTACCTGTTTTGTGAAATGGTGGGATATTTATACACTATCCTTTACCCAGTGAAGAACAATCTGGTTGATGACTATTTGTGCATCATAAACAAGGAAGATTGGAGAGAAATGGGTTTATTTGAGCTGGAAAAAGATAGAGTGGAGGGAGACATGATGGTTGAAGTGTTTACATTTTCTGAAGGACCAATGGTTTGGAAGTTACAAGGAGTCAAAATTTTGAAAATTCAAATTGCAAAGGACAAGAAATACCTTGAAAAGCAGTGAGAGCCCCATTTCTGGGTGTTTTCAAGCCAGGTTGGATAAGCCATCTTATCAGAAGGGTTATTAAAAGGATGCTGGCTGAGGTGGCAGGACTGGGATATTTTCAGGTCTTTCCCAACAAACTTGAAGATGTCCTGATTTCTTTTATGTGTCATGCAGCCTCTCAAAATTTTGTGGACAGCTGTGTGCTTGCTCTATTCCTACCTTCCATGGTCTTCTGAACCGCCAATACTTCCCTCCCCAAGCCCCTACCCTTTCTTCTTCCTGGATTGGACTTCTTTGCTCTGTGAGCGTTCACACGTTTCTTCACTAAGCTCTCCAGCTCAGTTAGGCCACAACCCACATGCTGTCTTTCAGGGACAGATGCGCCACAATTTGACAATAGATCATAATGACTTTTATTTCTGATACTCTTCTTGGAGATAGATGCCCAGTGCCTGGATTTTTCTTTTCTTCACTGATGCCTGGGCTGATGTGTCTTGGGAGATTCTCCAATGACTCTTGTTCTCCCGCGGGATAGCACTCGGTGCCATCCTACTTGCTGTTATTTAATTGGCCCAAGCACATGGCTAGACGCTCCCTTCCAAGCCCCCTGCTGACTCTGGCTCCCCGTGACCTCTGCCTGCGACCTCTCCTGAGCATCAGCTAACCCAAGAGCCCAGTGTTTTCCATAAGCTTGAAGCTATCCCTGTGCCGGCCTCTTTGTATTATAAAAATGCTAAATCACAGGTCCTTGCTCTTAAACAGCTCCATCTAGAAATGTGTCCCTTTGGCCTTGCCCTTTATTTACTGTCTCTGAGAAGAGCTGTACTTGGGGGTGGGAGTAATTCCATGGCTTTGAAATTTGTTAAGTCTTCGGTATGGAACCTTTGCGATTTCAAAATCACAAATGAATACAACTGACTGAACCCTTCAAAAAGGGAAGTTATGCAGGCCTGACCTCTCCTCAGCGGAGCCCTGCTTCTGGCTAACAATCCAGTTGTGTTCTCAAGATCCTACCCCTTACTGTAGCTGCTGCTGGAGCTTCTGAGAGGGGAAACACGACTCCTCAGGAGGTGGTCCCAGGAGCTCTCACATGCTGGGGACTCTGGGATGTGGACTGTGCTGGGGAACAGAGCAGACCGCTTTCAGACCCTGTAACCGGGGCCACCTTTTCCTGGCAGAGGTGGATGAGTGTTCCTGGCCGGATCGCGGGGGCTGTGAGCAACGCTGCACCAACACCCTGGGCAGCTACAAGTGCACCTGCAACCCTGGTTATGAGCTGGCCGCCGATAAGAAGACGTGTGAAGGTTGGTGTTGGGCCTGCCGTGCTGGAATGAGAGGGGATGGGGACAAGCCGTAGGGGAAGTCGTGCAGAGACGGGGCCCTGGGTGGCTGTGAAGTGGCAGCGGACAGCTGTGGTGGACGGTCAGGGAGAAACAACTGGATAAAGTCACAACTGTGAAAGGACTGACTCCCCATTTCATAGGGACTCCACCCGAACCTGAAGCTGGAGCCATGTTTAGTTCCTTCTGTGACTACAAAATTCACATGATTATTAAAGTGGAAAACAAAAAGCAAAAACCAAACCAATAAAAAAACCACGAGCACTTTGGTATGACTCAGCTAAGAGCCATTTCATTCTCTCCATTTCTACCTGGCTGGAGTTCTGTCTTCCTTACTCACCTGCAGGACTCTATGTAAGCCAGGCACATGGCATAGCTGGGTGTCAACATTTCTAATTCTCCTTTGGTCCAAGTCATCTGGGCCCCCAACTCTGCTGTTGGGTGACAGGTCAGCACAAATGCATTGTCATTTTTAAAAGTAGTAAAGACCTGTCCTCCGCTTTATCCTTCCAAATCCTCAGTTGAAGAAAGGGGGCTGAATTAATCAGTTCAGATTGTCTAGCTTTTTTTTTTTTTTTAAGAACAGCGGGGCTTTGTGCTGCTTGGGGGAAATTGCAGTCACTTGTAACTAATGCTGAATGCGTCTTGCTTCTGTTTCCCGTGCAGTGGCCTGTGGCGGGTTCATGACCAAGCTGAACGGGACCATCACCAGCCCCGGGTGGCCGAAGGACTACCCTACCAACAAAAACTGTGTCTGGCAGGTGGTGGCCCCCACTCAGTACCGCATCTCCCTTCAGTTTGAAGTGTTTGAGCTGGAAGGCAATGACGTATGTTTCTGGGCTCTCACTGATTGGAGGTTGTGTTGGGCAGGGGCTCGGGCTGAGAACCGGCGAGGAGTCCGCAAGCAGGGAGGTGGCTTCCTAGGGTCATGACACCTTCGCTGGGCGGAATCCAGGGAGTGTTTGCGGCAGCAGTTTATAGCTGTGCCTTCTCTGCAGACAGTGTGGTCCTCTCGTTGGATAAATCCAAGGAGAATCACAGGTCTTAGAGGAGGGAGGTGGATTGGACAGGTCTGTGCCCCGTGGGAGGACTGGGGGGCAGGTGCAGCTGGGCACCAGGATGGTGTAAACAGCCTGCTCCCTCCCTTGGGCAGTGGTCAGGGGATGACAAGTCAGCCCAGGTGCAAGCAGAACCCTACGCAGGGGTGCAGTTAGCAGGGGTATAGTCAGCGTGCCCCACGTCTGCCCCTCGGGCTGGCGGGGGCTATGCAGGAGTCAAAAGGACCCTCCCACTGGACCTAGCTGAGCCCTCTGGCCACGTGGCAGGTGCTGCTCTCAGGAAGGGCTCCTGCAGTGCGTGGGGGTTGGACAGGCGGTTGTGGGGGGCACTGGACCCATGGCACCCCCTTGCAGGTCTGTAAGTACGACTTCCTGGAGGTGCGCAGTGGCCTGTCCCCAGATGCCAGGCTGCACGGCAGGTTTTGCGGCTCCGAGACCCCCGAGGTCATCACCTCACAGAGCAACAACATGCGCGTGGAGTTCAAGTCGGACAACACGGTCTCCAAACGCGGCTTCCGGGCCCACTTCTTCTCAGGTGTGTGGGTTTGGCGTCTGGGTCCCTGCGCTCAGGGCGACAGGGCTTTGCGGGGTCCCAGTCTCCAGGGCATCTGCCCTCGTAGTATTTCCATAACGAACTGCCACCCACTGGATGGCCTAGAACAACAGAAGTGCATCTCTCAGTTCCGGAGGCCGGGAGTCTGACATGGGGGGGCCGCAGGGCCGTGTCCTCTGAAGGCTCTGGGGAAGGGTGCTTCGTGCCTTTACCGAGCGTGTGTTTCCAGGGCTTGAGTGTGGGTGGGCTTCCTCTCCTTGTTCGTTAAGTGTTCCCCAAGATTCCTAGTTGCCCTCCTGAAATAAGAGGATGAAACTAAAATACAAAGTATTCAGTGCACATGACCCACCGCGGGCACGGGGTACAGAGAAGAAGCAGACGCTTGGACCCCTGAAGTTACCCCGCGGGGTTGTGGGGATTGAGGTGGGGAGGGAAGTTGGATCTCTGTTACTATGGGATGAAGTTGGCTTAGGATAGGGCTGCATAGTGCCCTGGCTTGAGCTTCAAGAACCATAGCAAGAATACCAGCCGACACTTGAGTACTTACACAATCATAAATAAAAGCTAATACTTCTGCCAGCCTGGATGCTGCTCTAACAGGCTTTCCTTGTCCTAATTTATTTCCTCCTCCGAGCAGTCCTCCTGAGCTGTCTGGCCCATGGCCTGCATGCCTACCTACGCCGCAGGCAGGAGGCGGCGTGGGGTCCTGGAGTATGAGCCCAGGCCTCTGGGTCACAAAGGCCACTTGCTCACTGAGTGACTTTGGACATATTAGCACTCTCAGCCTCAGTGTCCTTAACTGTAAAATGGGGGCACAGGCACCTCCTCCCTTCTAAGGATATGTGAGAATAACTTGTATAATGTAAGAAAGTGATTGGGGCAGTGCCCATTGCATAATAAACACTCACTGCATGGTAGTTATTTTTATTATTGTTACTATCATTAATAATAACATTAGCATATCCTTTAAGGAGCTCCTTAGAGAACATATACAGAGGGTGCCAAAAAATGTGTACACATTTTAAGAAAGGAAAAAACCATATGAAAATTGTAATACTCAATATATACCAATAACAAAAGATGTTACAAGCCATGTTTGACTTCTGCAATTATAAGAGGTGCTCAAAGTGGTTGCCATCAGCATCCAGACACTTCTGATTACAGCAAGCTACGGCTTGAGCAACGTTGACCAAAGTGTCCACTTGTACCGCTGCGCATGCCGTTTCAGTTCACCATGCATCGCAAACCTAACACTACAGTGTGCAATTGCTAGGGTTGGAGGTTCTGTTGTATACCACACCTCCATTGTCCTTGTATTTCTACAACGTTCTCGAATTTCAGATACCACTTCAAAACGGTCTTGGGCTCCTCGAAAGACAACCAGGCTTCCTCCATTCTCTTGGACTGTCATGCCTGTTGCATGGTGACGCTAGCATTCGTTTGCTTAGCACCATCTTTTGAGCCAACCTCATACTAGACATTGTTACTGTAATTCAATTCAACTTCGAAAAATACTACATAGATAACAACTCTTCTAGTGTGTGTACATTTGTTTGGCACCCCCACTCTATACATTAAAGTGCTTTGAGAGCATGGGGAGTGCACTATAGACCAGGGCCATGTGTGATAACACCCAACAAATGCTGCCAGATAACCAGAGCCCAGGCACTCCAGCAGGGTCACCATCCAGGGTTGGCAGCTCCCTTTAGGAGAGTCTGTTGATCTCCCCAGACAAGGACGAGTGTGCCAAGGACAACGGCGGGTGCCAGCACGAGTGTGTCAACACATTTGGGAGCTACCTGTGCCGGTGCAGGAACGGCTACCGGCTGCATGAGAATGAGCACGACTGTAAAGAGGGTGAGGCTGCACTGCGGCTGGGCAGGGCGGGCTGGGATGAGAGGGAGAGGGAGCGCCCTTCCTCTTGCCTAACCAGCCCCACGGGCCGACATCTGTCTTCTCCTGCTGCCTTCTTGCTGAAGAGTGATTTTCCCCAGGGTAGCTCACTCCTTCGGGAGGTGTGGAGGGGTCCTCGGGTGCTCTCCTGGAGTTACTGCAAAGTGGTTAGACTTCCATGCTCCAGGATCAGGCTACCATGGTTTAAATCCTGGCTCTGCTACCTACTAGCTGTGTGACCTTGGACAAGTTACTTAACTTCTCTGAGCCTCACTTTCTTCTGTTTAAAAGGGGCTAAATATACCCCATTTCTTAAGGCTTTTCTGAGGATTCCATGAGAGAATGCCTAGAAAGTATCTCAGACAGTCTGGCACATATTAAGCACTTGAAATGCTAATAAATATCAGCCATCGATGTCATAATATTTACCCTACGCAGATCTAATAGTAAAATAGAATTGGGAGGACTTTGCTCCCTGCTCCGTTCACTACTGGGAGTTCTTCAGGGCCAGATGGCCTCGAATGTCTAGTCATTCTGGGAAAGGCCTTCCTCTGTTCTCACCCCGCCCTGCAAAGGGAGCTTGAACATCTCTGATAAACACCCAGGCCTCCAGGCCTGGCCCTAACCACCAAGCCCTGCAAAGGACGTCAGGGGTGAGGGATAAACATTTCAGTGTTCGGAGATTTGGCTGGAGTGTAGAGTCTGGTCAGGGCCTTCCTGGAACGTTAGCGGACGAGCTAGGACATCTGTAGAAGCCCAGTACAGCACTCCCCTCCCCAAGCCTCGCCCTGTGACACAGACAGGGGTGGTCACGGGTTGGGTTGGGAGGTGGGATGAAAGAACTGGGAAGGAACTGTCATTCTGGAACCGTTGTCAAGCCCCCGTGAGGGGTGCCTGGGCCAGAACAAGGCTTGCTGTGGTGTTTGGGAGGCCAGGAGGGACATAAACTCCACGAGGGTCCCGCCCGCTGAACAGTGGCTCCTTCCTCTGGGTCCCCCCAGGATGAGGCAGGCGGTGTAGGAGCAGATCTCCCAGGAGCTGAGTCCCTTCCCCTGTGTGGCTGTGGGACAGCCGGCAGTGAGCAGCAGGACTGTCCTTGCAGCCATTTCACTCTCCCTTTTCATCTCACCTGCCCTCAACTGCTCACTCCAACGACCTCGTCCTGAGACCACAGTGGTACGAGGTGCCCATCCTTAGCTCCCTCTGTTTCCTAGTCATTCATAACAGAGGCAGACCCAGGTTCAAATCCTGACTCTACTCCTTCCCAACAAGTCACTTACCCACTCTAAACGTATTTTCTCATTTGGGAGGTGGGAAGGATAAAACAAGAAGGTGCATTCAAAATGCTTAGCACGGGGCCCAACACAGAAGGAGACAAATTCTAGCTATTGGCCGAAGCGCTGCTCATTGAGCAAACACTGTAACCACGGCAACCACTGTAGCCTCCAAATGAAACTGCTTGGAAAAACTAAAAGAATTATATAGACGAAGGCATAGTGATGAAGGTCCTTGTTCGCATTTGCTGGGCCTTTTACATTCATTGTCTCGCTTAACCCACAGACCTCCCTGTGAGGTTGGCAACCCCTTTACAAAGCAGGATATCAAGACTGACTTACATAAGTGCCCCAAATCTCACAGCTTGAAGGTGGCGGATCCAAGACTTGAACCCAGGTCTATCTGACTGACCGCAGGACCTGTGCTCTTAACCACTAACTCTACCATATTTGCAGCGATAACCAGGATGGTGACTAGTAGCAGTAAGTAGGATGACCTGGCTCCTCAGCCACCATCAGGAAAGCAGCAAAACTAAACAAATCAGCAAATTCTGAGCCAGGTGACACTTCATTCGGGCTGTCCTCTGCCCCCACATTTGCTAATGGCCATGTGGCAGGAGAGAAGGGAGAAAATGCTTAGCACTCCTCCTGTGACGCGTGCAAGTGAATTACCTCTGTCTCTGCCTGTGTCCCCATTGCCCCAGCTGGCTGTGCGCACAAGATCAGCAGCGCAGAGGGGACCCTGGTGAGCCCCAACTGGCCTGACAAATACCCCAGCCGGAGGGAGTGCACCTGGAACATCTCTTCAACCGCGGGCCACAGGGTGAAGCTTGTGAGTCATTTTCATAGTTAATGGACAGCAGGGACCTTGGGGTCAGACAGACATGGGTGTGAGTCTCTGCTCTGCCACTTCCCAGCTCTAGAACTTGGGGAAGTTACTCAACATTTCCAGGGCTCAGTTTCATGATCTGTAAAATGGGGGGTACTAGTGAAACCTACCTCATGGGGCCGGGGTGCAGATTTAGAGAGGATACGGAAAGCCCTCAGCACAGGGTGGTGGGTGAGAAAAGCTCTGTACGTAGCACCTGTTCACGGTGGTACCAGTTTGAGGTGGCACCCAACACACAGGGCTATTGGAGATTTGGTTCCTATCTTACAAAACAATACATTCTCAATGTTAAAAATGTAATCAGTATGTTAGGAACGTTGTACTGAGTGTTAGAAAGTGAAAATCAAAAATTTCCAGAGCCCTCACGACACTCTAGAAGTGGTTTCTCTCAACATTTTCTTGAGAATTCTTCCAGAAATTTTCTGTGCACATACAATCATGTACATATACCCACAGGAAAAAACAAACAAACAAAAAAACCTTTTTCTTGCCCAAATGTCTCAAATTGACTCTTATTATTCATATTCTTTGATGACTTACATGTTTCTTCAATTCACAAAAGCAAATGGAGTTTATAAATGGTAATCCTCTCTTGAATTAAAAAAAAGTCTTCTAAGACTTTCCTCCAAGTTCCATCCATGCATAAGATTGTGGTCTGCAAACCCGGCTGGGATATTCCAAAGAGAAATGAGTCTTTCATACATGTCTCTTCTCAGCCCCCAGGGACGCCCAGATCCTGGAGTGCAAAACAAATTCTCTTGCCAGCTGGAGAAGTTGTACTTGAGACAGACAAACAGTTTTTAAATGAGTTGTTCAGACTCTGGAGATGAGTTAGCTCTTCAGAAGGCATATGAATGTGCCTCTGAGTTGTGGACAATAACAAAGGAGAGTGGATGGGAACAAAGGAGAACATGGTGATAAGCAGACCAGGGCCCTGGGGCTTGCGAGGGTGTTGACTGGGGAGAGCAGTGAGGACTGGTGGGTGAATGGGCTCCCAGGCTAGAGGGTGGGTGCTGGTGTCTCTCTGTGTCAGGCCTGGGGAATCGAGGGGGTGAAGAAGGCAGGGCCCCTGACCACAGGGTGCTCCCAGTGAGCAACTCATTTCCATGTGGGAAACGCTTTCAGGTGTTGCTCTCCTGGGTCTGTCCGAAAGGCCTTGAATCTGGGTGAAGGTGAATGAAAGACAGCCCTTTAGAGAAAGGCACTCCTTCCCCTAGACTGCCATCTGCTGGAAGATGTTCGCAATGGCACCATAGAGCTCTGATGATGGCGGGGCAATGGCGCCCCCTGGTGTTGGAGATGCGCGACATCCACAACTGGAAGCTACGCTTCTCGTCAAAGGGTCACAAGATTTTAGTACTTGCCTCATGTCTTTTCCTGTTCTTTACAGTATTAAAAATCTAAAGCATCCGATCACAGTGGCCACAGTTAGGCAAGACCTCAGCTTTATGTGAAGTTCATACATAATATGTGCTAGATTTTTTAAAAGACTTCCCTGGGAAGTGGATGGTGGATACATTGATCAAGCTCTTATTTTTTTGCTGCATAGAATGTGAGTTGAATCCTTCCAAGTAGCTGGCCTTACACTATATGGGGACGGCAACAAGGTGTCCCATGGGCCTTTGCAGAGTCCCCCAACCCCTGGTTCACTATCTCCCTTCCAGTGCATCACCCACCCTAGTGCCACTGGTCTCCCCTCCTTGCTCCTGCCCACTGTCCCCACCCCTACTCTCTGGTCCCCAGCTCCCTTTCTGTAAGGTATGAAGAGCTTTGCACATTTCCAGTGTGTTTGTCATTCCTCTGAAAGCCCCTTCCTCTCCACCTCCATTCCTGCCCTGCCACCCCAGCCCCCTTCTCGTGAAGTGAGAGCCCCTCCCCAATGAATGTTGTCTCCCTACTCTGTCATTTGATCCAAGTCTGTATTAAACACTGAGCCCTCTCATCCCTTCCCATCTCCCAGCAGCCACGGGCATGCCATCAGTCAGTCATCGGCCCAGTGCACGAGGGGCCCCACATTTGGAGCTACAAAGCCTAGAATTGTGGGGCTCCCCGGCCAGCTTCAGGCTGACAGGGAGGAGGGCAGCAGTCTAGCCTGGTGATGGTTAGGAGTGTGGGCTGCAGGGCGAGTCCAGCTCCCTCCTCTAGCTGTGTGGGCTTAGGCAAGCCACTGCACGTCTCTAAGACTCAGTTTCCCCTTTTGCACATTGGGCATCATCATAGCTCTCCCCCACAGCATCATCAGAGTTAGGGAGGAGATGCAGAAACGTTCAGCTAACGTCAGCCATTGTGCGGATGAGCAGGGTATACATCAAAAGGCCTCCTTCACGTCGTTTGTACTGAAGCTTTGCACAGTTCCGTGCACAGGCTAAGGGCACGGGCCCTGGCCATGGCCCAGCTCTGACGGTGACCTCAGGAAAGTCACCTGACAACTCTGTGCTCGTGTCCTCGTTTGTAAAGTGGGAATGAAAATGGTAGGCACATCACAGGGTCGTGGGGATCAATACTTGTGAGGCACTTAAAACAGCTCCTGGCCCGCAGGGAGCCCCCAGGGGCTGCTGCTCTTACTGAGAAGCAAGGGAGAGGCTGAACCCGCAGGCCCATCTGAAAAGTGGCCGTAGGAGCGCTGTAAGGACCTCCTCGGGTGGTTGTGGGAATGAACAGAAGAGCCGAGGGCAGGCCCTCTCTCCAGATGGTACCAGGGTCACCATGGAGCAGGTCCTGCCCGGCCCAGCCTGCTCCCTGGGGAGGCGGCCCGCACCCCGACTGGAGGCCAGCCCGGCCCTTGCCTCACCTTGTGCTCTTCCCTCCCCAGACGTTCACCGAGTTTGAGATGGAGCAGCACCAGGAGTGCGCCTACGACCACCTGGAGGCGTACGACGGGCCCGACAGCGCGGCCCCCATCCTCGGCCGCTTCTGCGGCAGCAAGAAGCCAGAGCCCGTGGTGGCGTCGGGCAGCAGCCTGTTCCTCAGGTTTTACTCGGACGCCTCGGTGCAGAGGAAAGGCTTCCAGCTGGCGCACAGCACAGGTACGGGGCTGGCGCCCGGCCTTGGAGGCTGGAGAACCCGGGGCCCTCGTCTGCGGATCCTCAGGGCACTAGAGGCCACGGAGGGCCCACCTGCTCTTCTGCCTGTGCGCGTGGGGTGTGTGTGACATGTAGCCCCTTGAAAAGGAAACAGGGGAAGAGGTGTGTGCTCTTCATGCCCTTGATGGACAGCCTTTAAAGTAGGCAACCCTTTGTTGGTGCCATGGTTCTCTCCTTCGTTCGTTCGTTCCTTCCTTCCTTCCTTGAGTCTTCTCTTTCAAAAACGTATTTGTAATTTCACTGATCTGTGAAATCCAACCCCTCTGGGCACTGAGTGTGGTGGAGAGCAGCCGTGTCTAAAGACCAGTTCCGGAAAAATGAAAACTGTGCCTCATTCCTTTCCTCCACTTAAAATGTAAATAGCTTTATTTAGTCCTTTGGAGGAAAATATGTATGTGTATCACTGACGTTCTGCTTTGTTCAAAAGAAGGGTGTCAGTAAGAAAATCCTGCGTGCTCTTTAGCCACTAAAATGTTACCACCCCAGACTAGAACCCACGGAAGCAGCTTTGACGATGGCCCTTCAGCAAAGCAGCAGCTCCCCGCAGCCACTCGGAGTCTGAGGTCACAATCTGGGGACCCTGGGAGGTTTTTTGATCCCTCTAACAGCCCTCCACCCAGTTTTATTCTGAGTCAGAAAATATGAATTAGGTCAAACAAAAGGATAACCAGGGCCTTAGGTGGGTTAGCTGTCCCAGCCTAACAGAAACTCTTCGTTCTTCATTGTCTCCAGAACCTCTCAGCTCCTTAAGGGGCTCTCGCTTCCCAAAGGGATGATTAAAAGCCATTGACTAGTGACGTCATTCTCTTGTCCCTACATTATTTATATATATATATATATATATATTTTTTTTTTTTTGACAGGGAGAGAGAGAGAGATACAGAGACAGAAAGAGAACTGAACTGGGGTAACTCCCATTTCAGCATATGGATCCGCACGGGCCCGGGATTCGATCCCTGGTCCCCTGCGCTGCAAAGTGAGCGCCTAACCCACTGAGCCATCCCGGCTTCCCCATCTCTTGTACCTACAGACTGAGCTTAGGTGCTTGAGGTGGGTCAGGGTCCTGGCAGGAGTTGTTATTTGAGGAGAATTTCATAAGGGACTGTTTACAAAGGGATGGGCAGTGTAACAACCAGGACAAGGAACTGTCCCCCCGCAGGGGACAGTGTAGCAACCAGGACTGTCACACCCCCCAGGCCCAGATGAACAGTTTCTAGAGACAGGAGGGGGTGTGTGCTGAGGGTGCCCCGACCAGGGCTGTGACCCTCAGTTGAACCAGGCAGGGGCAGAGCCTAGGACTGAGTACCCTGCCCTCTCTCTCCCTCCTCTGATCCCCATGGTCGAATCCAACAGGAAGGCAGAGCACAAGGGGGCCCATCCATGTTGACCGAGAGGTCGGCCTCCTGCAGCCCGGGCAGGTGGGGAAGAACAGAGACAGGGTCTGGCAGGATGGCTAGAAGGCATGCAGCCCTGAGCTCTGCCCATTTCGTTGCCACTTGTATGGCAGGAATTTGACATTTCTGAAAGACAGCTCAGATGGGAAGATGTTCTAAGCCGGAGCACACGTGGGGACAGTCGGGCAGGACTGGGTCAGTCGGGCCTGCTCATGTTACTGGACAGTGCAGAGCCCAGCACGTGCGCTCTGGGCTCGCGGGGACATGGAGCACATTGAGGACAGACTGTGGAGCAATTTGCTTCCAAAAGTTCCTGTGCTCTCTAATCTCTGGATCACTCTCATTTATCCATTTGTATTTTGTGGTCTTTCGTGGCCTAGAGACACAAGATAGTACAGGACCCAGGCGACCAGACACAGGGTCCTAGCAAAAACAAAAGCAAAAGATGAGAGAATACAAGGTACAGCTCGCCTGCGACGCGCACCGGGGCCTCGGGGCGGCTGTGGTCAGCGCTCTGAAATACAGGAGCCAGTCAGCTCTGTTCTGACGTTTCTGGGTCTGAGTTGACCAGCAGTTCTGATGTGCTTTTGGTGCCCTCTGTTGGCAAAAACTAAAAATTACAGTAAGTGAATCCAGCTGGTGCTTCTAGCATTTGCAGGGATTTCAGTGGTAAAGGTCCAGGCAGCCAGTGTTTTCTCCATGGTATGCTCAGGTATTCCCCGAGGCCTCCCATGGCCTAACCTGGGAATATAGGATCGTGGCTGGTAAGGGCCAATTTGGAGCACCTCACCCCCACCCCAGCCCTGAAACACAGAGCGCTGGGCCTCTGTTGACGCCTCTGTAAAATGGGACGATGAGCCGCGCCCGGCCACACCCACAGGGCACACGCAGGTTTTGAGAGAACCTGGCCTGTCAGGAGGGTGAGGAGGGCAGTCTCAGACTGGTGGCAGGGCTTGGGGGGGCTTGCTAGAGCATCATGCTTCTCTCTCCCCTCCAGAGTGCGGGGGCAGGCTGAAGGCTGAAGTGCAGACCAAAGAGCTCTATTCCCATGCCCAGTTTGGGGACAACAACTACCCGAGTCAGGCCCGCTGTGACTGGGTGATCGTGGCGGAGGACGGCTACGGCGTGGAGTTGATATTCCGGACCTTTGAGGTGGAGGAGGAGGCCGACTGTGGCTACGACTACATGGAGGCCTACGACGGCTATGACAGCACAGCGCCCCGGCTCGGCCGCTTCTGCGGCTCTGGGGTGAGTCCCGGGGACAAAGCGGGATGACGTGGTGGATGAGCGGTGCACTCGCGCGCCTGGTGTGAGTCCTAGCGACCCCCGCACGTCGTAGCCCCAACCAGGAGGCCTGTTTTGCCAGAGAAAAGTGGGAAATGGGGAGGACAGATGGAGAGGAGGTTGGGAGAGAGCCAGGGTCCAGTTCATGAAGGCCTGGGACAGACGTCAGCTTTGGGAGAGCTTTTTCCATGTAGGACTTTCTTCCTATGTGTGCAGAGGTCCCTATACCCACCCTCCCCCCACCGTGTTTATTTGGCTTTTTAAATTATATATTTGCACAATCCATGTCTTTACAGTTCTCTTCCCCAAGCAAAACCAAATGCCTATGGAAGTTACAGATCACCATCTTACTATAAACACGAGAGTTATGCTCGAAATCATCATCGCTTTTCTCATTCTTGCCTCTTTCCTGGGCTAACCTTGCCAAGACAGGGCAGGCCTGTGTGGTTCACTGCTTCCCCAACCCCTGGCACGGGGCCTGGCATGTAGTTGGTGCTCAGTGAAGGTGTGTGGAGTGTGCTGGTCCCATTCTGGCTTGCACCTCCCTGTGCCCTGCCCACACCGTGCCTAGCCTTCTCCTTTTCTCTCCCTCCAGGGCTCATCATTCACTCCTCTTTGCTATTGGCTGGTCTTACAGCTAATCATTTTGGAGTCAGTAGTGCTCCTGTGCTAATCAGAACCTCAAAGTGGCATTTATATAAATCTTCGAGTAATTTCCCTTCATCCTTTTGCACCCTCATAAAAAGGATGAAAGTGTGTCGTAACTGATGCCGTGCCTTCAGCAGATAACATCTTTCAAACTGTAGGTCCACATTCAGAGGAAAACCTTGGGGTACCCTGAGCAGTGACATGTGTGGGAAGCCCAGTTGGGTTCCCCTAGAATCTGGCAGACAGCAGCCTTGGAACCTGCCTTGCATTCATGAACCACCAGGCAAAGCCCTTCCGACAAGTGTAGTGGCTCCATCCCACATTTTGTCCTTAGACAGAGCATAGGCCTAAACAATTCTTTGTTTTAGGTCTCCTGGGAGATACCTCACAACGGTGATCCTAGAGCTGGGTAATTCATGGTACACACTTTACCATCAGAAAGACCTGAGTGTGGGTCCTGCCTAGCTATGGGACCTGGAGCCTCAGTTTCCTTAAGCATTGAATGAAGACAGTACCCCTTGTAAAGTTTTGTAAAATTTGCGTGCGATAAGATCTAGAAGAGGGTGGAGCAGTCGCTTAATAAATCTATGGACGTAATAAATAATAGACTCTATATGAGTGATACGTCTGGGATTATCTTTGCAAAAGCAGATCCAGAGGTGCTTTCTGGAGCAGAATTTGTGATGCTTTCCTTCAAAAAGGAGCTTGTTTATGTGCCCTTCAGAGTCTCTGGTGTCAAGGTCACCTCACGGCAGCATTAGCTACCCTGTGTCTTGGTGTAAGGTTCTGTCTCAGACTTTTTATGTTAAACTCCCAACCACAACCAACGAGCCTAAAGACACCCCGCTTTTCCTTTCTCTCTCCCTTAGCCATTGGAAGAAATCTACTCTGCAGGAGATTCTCTGATGATTCGATTCCACACAGATGACACCATCAACAAGAAAGGCTTTCAGGCTCGATACACCAGCACCAAGTTCCAGGACGCCCTGCACATGAAGAAGTAATGCCAGTGTTCTTCGAAGATGGGAACTGGGAAAGGTTTTTATAAAAATAGCACCTTGTGAATCTGCCCCCAAACAGTATACAGTATTTTTCTCGAACAAAAACTTAAAATCTAGTCTTGAAAGTACACAGTTGATGCAATTTGGCCAAAGAGTTGGAGAGAAGATGTTCCTTTGACTCCAGCTCCAACATTATCAGTTGTGGACTTTTAAAGAAGATTAAGGTTTGAAGTCACTGATCATTCAAGTTATGCCTACTATGACCCATTCTCCTTCTCTCTTGATCCTGTGAGGCAAAAAGCCAGACCTTGGGTTGGTCATTCCTCTATTTCTGAACGCGTTTCCTTAGGTGTCAGCAATGTGACTGTGTCCTGGAGACTCAGGCTGTCTGGCTTCCACACTGGGCAATGAGGACAAATGCGTGGCCATGGCTGACTTGTTGCTCACAGCTTTCGCTGGAGACTTTTGCTTTCTCTCTGCCAGGGGTATGTCAGTCAGGTTTCCTGAGAATATGGACGTCAGGACTGAAAATGGCATCCCAATAAGCAGCACACAGAGGGAGCTTGAATATGAGAACCGTCCTCACAAGGCTAGGACACCTAAAGCCTTTTCTCTGTGTCACCAGCTCTCCCTTCCCACGACGTTGTCCCTTCATCTCTAGCTGTATCAGGAGAACATTTGCTGGTGAGGGTCCCCAGTTAGCCGAGAAGAAAACATCCTGGCTCCTCCTGATATTCCCTCGCTCAATGACTTTGAGAAGATGCCACCTGTGCTTGGGATTCCGGGCTTAGAAGGATCTTTCTTCCTCCCTCCAGCTGTGGAGGCCCTTGCTGTGGTTGACCTTGACTCCCTGACAACCGATTCAAACTGCATTTGCAAAACGTGCAAAGACCTCCTCGGAGGGACCAGTTGGGTTCCCTCGTGAAGTGGACACTCTTGAAAACTGGTTAATTATAAGTTATGTAAGAATCAACACCTTGTGGAACAAGTCTACCTGAGACGAACTTCCTGTAACTGATCAGGTGAAAGAATGCATTGGTGACTTTGCTCAGACTAACAACGTACTATCCAGTCATCAACTTGCAATCAGAATTCACCACCTGGCACTTGTTCTACAGAAATGTAGAGGATGTTGTTTACATAATTTTAGAACCTCCAGGTAAACATTAAACAGTGAGGTAGTTTTGAATGGCATTTCATTAAGGCATCTATGGGCATTATGTGCTAAAAGCTGTGGTATGTAGCTTTAAAAGATTATTTATGTTGGAATAATTTTAAATAATGTTTACATAACCGTATGTCCTGTTTGGTTGGTATTGAACACAGGGCAGAGCTTTCAGTGAGCACCTAGATAGCTTCCAAGCACCAAAATTCTTTGGGGATGAATCAGCATTATTTTAAACAATGTATTTGCAAAAGCTTATATTTTTTAAAGATCTGAATATGTCCCCAGAGGACTATGTCTAATTTAAATGATTGCTGGGAGTAAAAAAATGAATGAGAGAAAGAAAGAAAGAAAGAAAATAAAAGAAAGGATGAAAAAGAAAGAGAAAGAAAGAAAGAAAGAAAGAAAGAAAGAAAGAAAGAAAGGTGTAAAATGAATGGAAATATTTTTTCCTTAAAACAAAAAAAAGTCAAAGTATTATTAATAATATATGTCTGTATATATGTATGTATGTAAAAGATCAGCTGTCAGAGCCTTAATCAATGCAGTGTGATCAATGCCGGCCCACTGCCAGAGCTTTACGAAGTAGGCCTTCCGGAACTGGCCCTGCATTGGAAGCGTTTCCTCTCACCAAGCTCTCTCTTGGCCTCTGGGCCCTGCATGGGGGCTCAGCCTACATTTTTCATGTCATCATATATTGAAGACCCTGCCCCAGGGAATCTTTGAATCAGCAAATGGAGCAGCTTATCTCATGGTTCGTTCAGGTCTCACCTCCCTGTTAGAGTGATTCCATTTCTCTGATTTTTGTCTTTTCTGGGGTTTTATTTTGTTGTATTTTAACTGTCAAGTTGAAACTGAAATCAGGATATGGAAGGTGGCTATGAAGGTTCTCTCTCTGAGAACATGAACATTCTGTAGTTTCAGCTGCAGAAGTCTAAATAAGATTAAAGAATTAATTCCCTGGAAAAGTGGGAGGGGGTCAGAGACACTCAGCTTTGCCTCAGCGAACGCTACCCTCACAAAACAGTGGTCCTTATTTTTATCCCGTTAGTATGAGTATTTTCCAAACACCCATCTTCAACAATTATCAACCTGTGGCCAATTTGAAACAATGGGACCCTGATGAAAACCTTTATTTTGGCCTTTTGGGAATGACATAGTCCCAGACAAGACAAACTCTGATTTAGCTGGGACTGACCTGGCCACTCCCCTAGCAGTTCTCACACGATTTACACACGAAGAGGGTTCTGTGAGGGACTGCGTGGCTGGCAGCATGGGAAATGAGTCTGTTCAGCAGAAAGACCCAGGCCCTCCTGCACACATCCTGGATGCAGATAAAGGAGCCAGGGGACACTGCCCCAGTCTGCTTTGCCCTTGCTTGGGTCCTGGGGATGCCACAGTTCAGTGAATGAGCTAGACGATCTGATGAAATATTTGGGATTAGGTTTTCAGCCTGGTCCAATTCTAGTGTAATCTGGTCTAACAGATGCTAGAAACTGGACCCCAGGGCAGGGTAAAGGTCTGAACCGAACTTTAGGTTGTTGTTAGTTCACTGTAACTTTATTTTCTTCTAAAGTTAGGTTTCATATTGCTCATGCAATGCTCAGCCTGATTTAATAGTTTGTAGAATCTTGTCAATGAGCAAATTCACTCTGGGGTGTGCCCTTGATCTGGGTCCCTTTGATAGTAAGTTTCAAGTAACTCGTGGTGTTATTGTCATTGTCCCTGTTTGTGAACAAGGCTTCCCTTGGCTCCAGCCTATGTTTTCCAAGTTTCCTTTGTAGACTGAACTTCTGAATAAAAGCACCCCAAATGCCTAAAAGGTTTCTTTTAAAAAAGAAAAACTGTTTAGAGTGTTATCTAGAAATATATTGTGTTTTTAACTTTGTGTAATTTTACATTTCATGAAGTGTTGTCAGTTTCAAAGAGAAAGTGGAGAGGAGCTACCATGTGTCTCTGTCTAGAAAGAATTATTTCATTAAAGAATGTGGATTGATTAATGCATCCTGGATTTGTGTTACCAGTTCAGATAAGACTGTTCCTCTTGGTGATAATTTTCCCCACCACCCCCAGAACTTGGGGGAAGATAGAGGGGAACCTTCTCTATGGCCCATGCCCCTGTCAACGGTGTCCCGCTTTACCAATGTTAAAATCTGGCCACCTTACCCATGACTCTGGTGAGTACCTGGCTTCACAAGAGAGCTCCCTATTGGACCCAGAAGATCATGAGCGAAGCTGAAGGTGGCTTCGAAGTTGTCCCCTCTCTCGGACTCAGACAGGCTGGAACTCTGACAACATGAGTGTTGTGGAGATGGCTGCACCTGCTGTGGTGTGGGTGTGGGTGTGGTAGACACCTCCTGTCTGTCCCTCTCTCCACTCGTCTCCACCTGGTTTTGTGCCTGTGGGCACATCTGACATCTAAAGCTGAGGGTCATGGCTCCTACAAGGTGGCCCTCTTTGGGCTCTTGCAGTCACTTCTCACACTTGCTGGTAATGCCACTCTGCAGACCTGACCCTGGGGTACTGCATTATCCCCCAAAGGGACCTTGATAGTCCCTTTAATAGGCCCTCCTGAAACTCAGCAAATTGAGTATATCACTCACTTCCTGTGGGAACCCTGACTGATACAGGTCATTTCTGACACAAGGACAGAGATCCCATCTCATCAAGGACAGTCCTTTTATTATAGGTTGACCAGATAAAGAGACTTCTAAGTATGTTCAGAGTTTTATGGGTCAATGAAAACCATGTTTTCATTTTATTTTTTAAAGATTTTTTATTATTATTATTGTTTAAAAGAAGGTGAGTGAGAGAGACAGACAAAAAGGGAAAGAACCCAGAGCAGTCTCCATAGTTGTTCATCATTAGTTGTGACATGTTTTCATTCCACACAGATGGATGTGGGGCTGCAAGGGGTGGGAACTGAACTGGGGGCCTCTCTCATGGGAGGGGAGAGCCTTCGCCGCTGAGCCATCCAGGCAATTACCAGTTGCACTGCAGTTCAGCATATGGGTTTGCATGGGCTCGGGCTGGGATTTGATTCCTGGACCTCATGGTTGCAAGGCAAGCGCTCCACCTGTAGAGCTGTGCTGGCATCCCAAGATGCCAAATCCTAACAGAGAACTTACAAGAAATAGAAAACGGTGCATGCACTCCACAATCTCCTCCAGCTCTAGGAGGGTCCCCACTCAACGTATGAGAACAGAAGAGGCGAGGCCAAACTCACTGCCGGGCAGCTCATCCACCAGGGAGTGTGTTCACTGTGGCAGCTACAGCCCTGCCTCAGCCACAGAGCAGGTTCCGCCATGCAGTCACAAGCATCCTCCACAGCAATGCCAGTACCGTGATGACTCCTTCAACACTGATGCCCGGCAGCTGGGGATGGAGCTGCCGCCTCAGCCTGTGTAACCCATTGTTTCTAATGTGCTTCCAGCTGCAGGAGCCTCCAAGCTCCCAGGACAGCTGGGGGATCTTTGCCGAGGGGAAGGTATAACTGAGTGGGGAAGGGACCTGAAAAGTAAGAAGAACTGAAAATAAAGGCAAAGGGGTGGATGACTTGGGCCGTACCCAGTGACCATGAAGCAGCACACCATCATCCCTGAGGGGTGGGCCCACGACTTGGCTACTCCCCTGACCATAAATGGCTTGAGCAAGGCTCGCTTGGAGCCACCTCTCGCCCTGTCACCCTTGCTCTCCCAGCTGGATATTCCTACAAATGGGAGACACAAGTCGATAACGCCAGTGTGGGAAGAGCATGCCGAGGGTCGTGTTTGGAGAAGGTTCTCAGGAGATTGTCGGAATGGTAAGTGAGAGCTAGCGTCTTTTCTCAGCCGAACTCATTCTCTCCATAGAAAAGTTCTTAAAGCTTTTATCTCCTTATTCTAATACAATTGTATCCTTAGTACAATGAAGTCAGGAGGCTTGGTTTTCAATTATGTGCCTATATACAAAATACTAATCATTTTTTAAAATTCTCATCAAATATTTTCTGATCTCATCTTTTACTTTAATATTAAGCTTTTGTTTCTAACAACCCCACATACAGCAAGGATACAAAGTAGATGTTGCAGCTAAATTCATTTCTCAGCTGAAGCAATAGGTCCAATCAAAGCGTTTATTCGTATTGTTCACTGTGCCTTCTGCTACCTGATCATTAACTCAGATAGTCATAAGTTGCATCAGAAACTTTCCACGTTGTTTTTTTTGTTGTTTTGTTTTTTATTGACTTATGATATAAATCTGATTGGGACCCAATCA
The DNA here is from genome assembly GCA_004027555.1 of Craseonycteris thonglongyai. Taxonomy (NCBI): domain Eukaryota; kingdom Metazoa; phylum Chordata; class Mammalia; order Chiroptera; family Craseonycteridae; genus Craseonycteris; species Craseonycteris thonglongyai. The sequence goes on along the minus strand of PVKE010002434.1, from coordinate 44,797 downwards.
AATGAAGTTTGCTAAGTTAGGGGGAAAAACAGAAGAGGCTTCCGTGATTTCTTTATGAAAGAGATTATTTAAAGGAGTGGAATTATTTGGAGTTAGGAAGATCTGTGATCTAACCCAGCCTTTACCACCAACCAGCGGTGACCTGCAGACACCTGTCTTGGTCTTGATCTCTCACCCGTGATGTGGGGATGTGGGAGCTCCCCTTGTGGGGAGGTAGTGAGTGCAGGGTCTGTGTGTGACCCACAGCACACCATCTCTCCCTCCTTCCCCTCATGAAGAGCACACTTATAACAAGGGACACTCAGCCACAGAGACCCTAATGTGCCTTCAGAACCGCTACATAGATAGTCTATTGTGCTCAGACTAACAATAAGTGTATTTTGTCAGTGTGTAGTATACCAACTGCCAGGACTGTGAATAGTGCTGATCCATGCGTGTGATTCCATCCACAACCTTTCCAAGTGGCTTCCCTATGCCTCACTCTCTGCTAGCCTGGTCATGAAGAATATGACACCACGTGGACCCTACTACACCTAGGGTGTTTGGTAGTTTGGCTGGAGCTGCCGCAGATGTGGTTTCCTTTGGTTTATCCTGTGTGATGGACAGGGCAAGTGAGCTGCATTCTTATTCTGAGGGCGGGAAAGCTGAGCCTCGGACAACAGATGTGTGGTGAGGAAATGGAAAGCAGAAGGTTCAAGTCACTTTTCCAAGGCCACACAGCTAGTAAGTGGCTCAGTCTGGACTCAAATCCACATGAGGTGATGCCAAACCCAGGGTTGCCTCACCCCACCCAGCTGCCTCTCTGAAGAACAGTGCGTCAGCTTCTTCTCCACCCACATTTACATGATGTTTTTCTCTCCCTGAGAGCACTGTCGTGTGTTTCTACAAAACATGAATGTCTTTCTGAAGTTGGCCAAGATCTTCGTCATCCAAATATTGATAAACAGGACGTGCAAGGGCCCACTTATTGCTGCTCCTCCCTTGTGCTGTCCCCACCAAAGGCGGCTTTGTCCTGGGCCTGCTGACATCAGTACCCAGTGCTCACGGGTGAGAGAAAGCCCCGAGCAGCTGTGTTTCAGTCACTGACCAGCCAGTGTCCTTGCAGCATCTGTGGGCTTGGGTAGTGTTGGCATGGAGGGCAGTGGCCAGGCCCCTTGAGCAAGAAGACCCTGACCGGCGGTGGCCCACTGTCTCTTTGTTGTCCTAGGACCATGTCTATCTTGGTCTTGGTTAAAAAAAAAAAAAAAAAAAAAAAGGCAGCATGAGGGAGACTGGCATCGTTGAACCCTAACTGTGGTGTCAAGATGGGGACAGGGAGGAGGAGGGAGCCAGCCGAGGCCCTGGGAAGGGCCTGACCCAGATAACTGGGCACTTGTGCAGGCTGACAAGTTAGTGCGCCGGTGAGCCCACGATCTTTAAACACTGACTTTGTCCTGGGGAGAGGTGAGGCCGGGGCTGAGTGAGGGAGGGCTGGAGAGGGCTAGCTTCTCTTCTGTCGTCCTGACAGCTCAGCTCCAGCCTGGAACTTCTGCCTCAGACTCAGCAAAAGCGGAAGCCTTGTCTTTCTCAGGTTCTCTCTCCTGGGAAGGGCGGTTAAGGAGCATGTGTTCTTGTGGGAATATGCCCGCTGGGGTCCTTCTTCCTATCCCAAGCAGAAAGTACGTTTTTAAAGATTTGTTTGTATTATTTTTTGAAAGAGAAAGAGAGACAGAGAGAAGGGGGAAGGCCCAGAGCAGTCTCCATAGTTGACAGCATTAGTTTTCTATATAGTTTAACTCCACAGCTGGGCACAGGGCTGTGCAGGGCAGGAACTGGGCCAGGAGCCTCCCGTATTGGCCCTGGTAAGAACTGAACTGGGGGCACACCCCGGTTCAGCATATGGGTCCACCTGGGCCGGAGCTGGGATTTGATCCTCGAGCTCTGGGGCTGCAAAGTGAGCGCTTAACCTGCTGAGCCATCTCAGCTTCCCCAGAAAGTACTTATAAATTCACACCGTTCCCTACCTGAGGGAAGTTCTAGGACAAACTATTTTTTAGCATGTTGCAGAGTTTCTAGTATTGTTTTTGCTGCCCTTGTGGGTTGGGATGCCCCAGGCAATAGCCACGCTGGCTAACCCTTTAGTCTGGCTCTGGTTGAGGACCTGGGAGGGGAGAGGGGACAAGACTGACTTGGTATGAGGGAGGAACCCGTGGCCCCAGGCTCTTCTGTTCCCCTGCTGTCTTAGGGAGCCAAGACTGGGAGCTGACACAGCAGCCGATTAAGCCTATGGGATCAGTGAGTTGTCTTAGAATCTGCCAGAACCAATGACATTGAGCGGAGGGGTCAGGAGGCTGGCCCACCCTTCCCGGGAGCTTTAATGTTTTCTTTTCTTGTGCAGAGTTTTTCCCTGAACTTCACATTGCCAGCCAACACGGTAAGTCCAGCCGCCGCCACTCACCAGGCAAGTCAGCAACATCAACGCAGAGCTCGCACCCGGCCTCCGGCACCACCACGCAAACCTCACGCAGGGCGAGAAGGCACACGGTTCTTCAGAGACACTTAGGAAGAGCTGGGGGTGTGGAGAGAAAGTGTTCCAATTATAAAAATCATAAACGCGTATTTTGAAAAGGAAAATCAGCAAAAAGAGAAGCAGAAACCCACCCAAATGCCCGTCAGCTGAGAACAGCACTTCTAGCCCTGTTTGCCTCCCAGTAGATTTTGACTGTTGTCTTTGCACCTCTGGGTTTTGACTCTACGTACAATTTTATGTGGTGTTTTCCCATCAGTCTTTTTAGCCAGAACTGGGGCTGGCCACATGACATTTCTGTAAGTAAAAGATTTCCTTAATTGCTTAATTACAATTAGGAAGAATTTTGTGGTAAACACAGATAAATCTTTACCTGCACTTCTGATGATTTCCTCAGTACAGTCTAAAAGGGGGATTTGGGGATCAACGAGAATGAACATCTTATGGTTCTTGACTATGACATTGAGCTGCAAGTCAATAGATGAGGGCGTGCAGTCTCCGTCCAGCACTGGTCTGCCATCATCCGTTCTCCTGTGTGAAGAGATGACACTTCCGGCTGGTTTCCTGACCAGTGGTGCAGCTGTGATTGAACTTGGCATTGTCTTGGCCCAGTTTGTTAGTGGGTTTGGCTGGGCCCCATGTTTTGATAAGTCATGTGGTTATTTGGAGAGAATAAATGGGACCCACCGGGTAAGAGGACACCTCAGCCAGGGCTCCTGTGTCCTGTAACGGTATGTTCTGGAGAGCAGCAGGAAGGTAGAACCTTGTGACTCACCGCTGGCCTCTGGTGCCCCCTGCTGGCTGCCCTGGACATCTGTCTCCTGACTCCCCTGGCACTGGCTCCACCCTCTGGGGGACCCCACTGTCTGAACCTCTCTTACTTGCTCTACTCCCTGCTCCAGCCTCTCAGCCTGTTATGTGCAGACGAAGTCCCATAACTCTCTCCTCAACTGTCAAAATCTTTTAATACACTCACTGCTAGACTTTTCCCTGGCCGCTCAAACTCAGCAGGTCTGTTGAGACCCTGAGTTCTCTCTTGTGCTGGCTTGGCCTACCCTAGGAAGGTTGAAAGTCCTCGGAGAAGCAAGAAGCCATTACTTAGGGCAGTAGAGGTGAGAAGGAGGTCCTTATGATGCTAATTGTCACCTTTTAGAGTACCTCCTTGGTTAACAGCCCATTTTTTCTGGGGCCTGTCCCCTCCTCCCTGTGAACCTATGTAGAGTGACCAACCATCCCGGTTTGCCTGGGACTGTCTGGTGTTAGCACTGAATGTGCTGCATCCTAGGCAACCTCTTTGGGAAACCAGGACAGTTGGCCGCCCTCCTGGTAGGTCAGTCTCTGAATGCCAGAGCCCTGGGGCATGGGGGAGAGGTGGCTACCAGGCTCATCAGAGCCTCTGCTAGGAGTTGGGAATAGGCCACATAGGCAAATCAGTCCCTGCTGGGCCATACTAAACTGTCACATACAGAAACTGGGCTGAGTGCTGCATCTGGTCATGAAAGGCAGTGGACCCGGTAGTTAAAAGCTTGTAACCTGAAGCCTCCCCTCAGCACCTGCCACTTAAGGCTGTGTGACCTTGCACATGTGACCTCATGTCTCTGTGCCTCGTTCTTCTCATCTGTAAAATGGGGATCACTCTAGTCCTGCCTCACTGGCCATTGTGAAGAATAAATGAGCTGATTCAGGAGAAGTACTTGAACAGCCTGGCACATAGTAAGTACTCCATAAGCATGAGCTCATACAATTAGCAGGTGTTCAGGAGGGCAGGAAAATTCATCTAAGAGAGAAAGAAGGGCGCCAATAGACAGAGAAGAGCACAAGCGAAAGGCATGTGCCCAGGAGACAGGGAGAAATCCCAGGAGCAATGGCTGGGGCCCCGCCCAGTTCCCAGTCCCTAGTTCCAGTCCCTGGAGAAGCCAGGTTCCTGCTGCCTTGGGGCTTCATGAAGCGCCCATGAATCCTTAGAGTTAACTCCTTTTTCGGGGGGTGGGGGTCAAACCAGCCCAAGGAAATTTGCGTAACATGAAGATAGAACATCTTACCTGAAATGATGCTCAAATTTTAGCACAACCCAGCTAAAGCGAACACTTGAGAGAAATGCAACATTAAGGTAACATCAGGGGGTGGAGGTGGGGGTTAGGTTCTGGTTAGATAAAACTGTAACCATTTAAGTACCCACAGCCAGTGCCTCCTTTATCACATCCCTGCTTTGATGGGAGCTCTCTGGGAAAGAGGGCTAGGCTCGGAATTCAAACACTCAAGTTCAAGTTAGATTATCTGAGGAACCTTGGACAAAACCCCATAACTCCTCTGAGAGCTAGTTCTTTTGTAAAATAGAGACAATGAATACCAAAAGCCTAAGCCACAGGTACTCCAATGTGCACACATCACTGAGGAGGATGAAAATATGAAATAAATAACAGGTCTGACCAGAGATTTGCCAAGTTTAAGGCAATGCCAAAAGCTCATACTTCAGGTGCTCATCACAGCTCTAGGAATATATTCTAGCATCGTTATTTTATAGATGAAGAAATGAGGCCCCTTGACCTGTGAGAGGAGACATCACCATTGCCTTCTAGGTGGTGAGCCCAGGGTCTACACTCTTAAGCCTGCACTATACCACTTCGCATGGTTTACACAGATTAGTTGCTAATGTACAGTAAATGTGGAATAAATCTCTTACCTGAAATGTATTGATCCAAGTAAGACCGTCACCTGAAATAGCTCAGAGGAGGTGAGATCCAGGACTCTTCCTTGAGTGGAGATGTGATCCAAACCTGTAATGTATTCATTCAATGTGAGACAACCTCAGGAACACGGACAGTTTGTAACCTCAGATCCCCGCAAAGCCATTTGCTTCATTGCATGTTTGGAAACAGTAAGTCATCCCTGAGAGTTTTGCTTGCACTGGTCTACATTTTTTCCCTTTAACAATGGGGACAGGTAGGCCCAAAGTGTGCTGGGAAGGATGTGGGGACCTGGGACAGGAGGAAGTCTTTTTGAGTTATAAGAAGTGTTATGGCAAATCCATGGGATAAATAACAAAGACCTCAACTGAATTTCTAAATTCTCTCCCCTTGTAGCCAAATTTCATTCCTTCTTACCTGGGAAGCAATCAAGTAAGGTTCTGCTTAGCAGTTGTTGACATTTGTTGTTATTTTGTATTTTTAAAAAACATTTATTTTATTGGTTGAGAGAAGAAGAGAGAGAAAGAGAGAGAGGAGGGGCGAGGGGCCAGAGCAGTCTCCATAGCTGTATATCACTAGTTGTGACATGGTTTCATTCCACACAGGTGGTGTGGAGTCACGTGGGGTGGAAACCAAACTGGGGACCTCCTGCGTGGGAGATGAGAACCTTTGCCGCTGAAACACCTCAGTGGTTATCAGTTGCACCACAGTTCAGCATATGGGTTTGCACAGGTCAGGGCTGGGATTCAATCCCTGGATCTCACAATTTCAAAGCAAGTGCTCAACTGCTGAGCTATCTTGGCATCCCCTGTCATTTGTTGTTTTTCACAGACTATGTAGTAAAAGAGCAAACTTTAGGCATATAGATTCACCTTTGACAGACAGTCTTGTATAATATGCATTCTATGGTTTTTGTTGTCTTAAAATGTATGTTCTTTTTCCACACAGACTTCCTCCCCAGCTGTTACAGGTGGGAAAGAAGTAGTAAGTATGTCACTTTAATTTTGGAGCCTTGGTTTGGTCTTTTATAAAATGGGGATAGTAATCCTCTACCCATCCTGTGCATTTGTTTTGAGGACTAGATAAAGTTTGATGTATGAACAGTCACCAAGCACAGAATCTGGCTCAACTATTACTCTGATGACCACCTCAGTTTAAAAGTGGGGGAGAGGGGAAGCTGGGATGGCTCAGCAGGTTAAGTGCTCACTTTGCAGCCCTGGAGCCCAAGGATCAAATCCTGGGCCAGGCCATGCGGGCCCACATGCTGAGCTGGGGAGTGCCCCCAGTTCAGTTCTTGCCAGGACCTATGTGGGAGTCTCCTGGCCCAGTTCCTGCCCTGCGCAGCCCTGTGCCCACCTGTGGAGTGAAAGTATATGGAAAACTAATGTCAACTATGGAGACTGCTCTGGGCCCTCCCCCCTTCTCTCTGTCTCTGTCTGTCTGTCTGTCTGTCTCTCTCTCTCTGTCAAAAAACAATAAAAAAATATAAATCTTTATAAGTGGGGGAGAGTGTGCAGAATCACAGATGGATTTCCCAAAGTGTTGAGCAAAAGAAGCTCAATGCAAAAGAGAAGAGCAGGTCCTCAAACAATGTCGTTTTGTTCAACGTTGTTTTGTTATAAAGTTGATGAGATGCTGTGGGAACTTAACTCTTGTTTATATTAATTAGTCCATGGTCAAATTGGTTTCATTATACATTGTTTTGCTTAGTTTAAAAAACCAATTGGCACCGTTAAGTGAGGACTTATGCTACATACTTGCTATGTGCATAGATGATGTTGAAAAACAGACAAAACTAATCTATGGTGATAGATTTCAGGATAATGGTTATGCATAGTGACTAGCAAGGAGCCTGAGGGGCTTTCTTGGGTGCTGGTAAGGTTCTACTGCTTCACCTAGGTGCTGGTTACACAGATGGGGTCATCATATACAGAGTCATCAAGCTATATATTTACGATTCCTATCCTTTTCTGTCTGTATGTCACATATGAGAATTGCACATGTATAGGGATTTGGTAGATTATCCTTGATATTTTCAGGTAATCTGCAAATCTGAAAACTTATACGGACACTAGCATGGCTATTTCCACTCAGATCAAAGCACAATGGGAATTAAAAAATAATTCATTAATGCATTTAATGTACATACATAAAAATTCACATCAAAAATGGGGTGGGATACTTTTTGCATCTCAGTTTTTTTGTTTTTGTTTTTTAAAGGTTTATTTTTATTGTTTTGACAGAGAGAGAGAGAGAGAGAGAGAGAGAGAGAGAGAGAGATACAGAGACAGAGAGAAGGGGGAGGGCCCAGAACAGTCTCCATAGTTGCACATCATTGGTTTTTCCACATAGTTTCATTCCACAGGTGAGCGGGGCTGCACAGGGCAGGAACTGGGCCGGGGCCCCACCCCGGTGAGAACCGAACTGGGGGCACTCCCCAGCCCAGCACATGGGCCTGCACGGGCCAGGGCCGGGACTCGATCCTTGGTCCGTGGGGCTGCAAAGTGAGGAGCCATCCTGGCTTCCCCAGTTTTTCTTTTTAATGTGTCTTATTTTTAAATTACTTTTTATTGTTTTTAGCAGAGAGAGAAAGACAGACAGAGACAGAGAGAAGGAGGAGGGCCCAGAGCAGTCTCGGGTTGCACGTCATTAGTTTTCTACATAGTTTCATTCCACAGGAGGGGGTGGGGCTGCACAGGGCAGGAACCAGGCCAGGGTCTCACCCCAGTGAGACCCAAACTGGGGGCACTCCCCAGTTCAGCATATGGGTCTACACAGACCGGGCCAGGGTTCGAGGATCGAATCCCAGGGCAACGAATGAGTGCTTAACCTGCTGAGCCACTGGGCCTCCCCACACCTCAGTTTTTCCAGTGTTAATGAGACATTTGTATTTTTGTTCCTAGGAATGGACTGTTCATATCCTTTGTTCATTTTTCTACTGGATTATCACCCTTTTCCAATTGACTTAAACTATGTAAATTTAGCCCTATGAAAACGAGATGTCTGTCATGTACACTGCAGACATTTTCTACAGTATTTCCTCATCCTTTTGACTTTATATCTAGAGTTCCTGAAGATTTCTGTTTTATTTGTAGTCAGTAAAAGCTTCCCTTTGTTCCTGGAGAACCCGACTCTGCTTTTCTCTCTGTGCCAGGACTGCGGGCCGTCTCTTGGATTAGCTGCAGGTGTCCCGTCCCTGGTGGCCACAGCCCTGCTGGTGGCCTTACTGTGGACCCTGATTCACCAAAGAAGAAGCAGAACTGAGTCCACTGAGGTGATTAGCAGCTTCTTTGGGTCTGGCTGTGTTGGCAGGAATCGATATTTTAGTGAACTAGCTTTTGGGTAGAGTGTCTGGATTTGTGTCTGTTTTCTGAGGACACGTGTAGACATTCCTGCACCTCGATTTCTGTCTCAGACTCAGGACATTACACTCCAGGAAGAGCTGATTTGTCATACGACCTCAGCTCACCTGAGGAAATCCATGCTGACAAGGATGGCATGTGGAGTGGCAAAAAGTAAAGAGGGATGTTTGTTGCCATGGCAAATGCATGTCTGTACAGTGGATGTGTTTTCTAAAGTCAAGAAACAAGAGGGCACAAGCTTCGTAAAGAGGATGGAGACAATCGTAGGGACGATAGGAGACAAACAGGTACTGAGGTGTCTATGGTAGGCATATGTCCAGAGCATGTGGCCCTGTTTGTCTTTGCCCTTTTCCACACCTGAACACACATCAGTCACAAGGGATTCTACCAACCCCACCCCTTCCAAAGGCCAGATCTCTCTGGGGACCATTCTCAGAATTCAAACGTCACCCAGACTGATATCCAGCGAGGTTCCACAGTTGTGATAAGATCGTGTTGTGTGGACCCTGGGTCCTCACTCCATCCTCTATTTGTGAACATTCCTGGTATTCTCACATTGTCACACATTCATGGGGAGATAGAAATCCAAGGCTCTAACCCTGGGCCTGCCACTCTGTGATTTATGTGATCCTGGACAAGTGACTTAACCTTTTCTGTGCCTTGATTAGTTCAACTTCATAGGAGTCATAAAAACTACCCTCCCTATTTTAAGAGGTAGGCAAAGTTGCAAAGGTGAAATGAGACCATGGGTATAAAGATGTGTTGGCAAGTTGTACACTTCAAACACAGTAAGAAGTGTGTGGTTGCTGATGCTATACTTTATTTAAATGATAATTTCTCAATCTTTAGTGCACTTTAAAATCATCTAGGAGGCTACAAAAATACCAGTCATCAAGACCAATTAAATCAGTATCACTGGATAATAGAGCTGTAGCAATGGTCTTTAAGAAATACACAACTTTTTACTATGGATAATTTTAAAGTAGAGAGAATATTATAATGAACCTAATTATCAGCTCATGGCCAATTGTATTTCATCTCTACTCCCACCCACTTCTTTACACTGGATTATTTTTTAAGTAATTATTTTTTATGTATTTCTTGTTTATGGTTTGAGAGGGAAGATTGATCATCTGTTTGCTTATTTTGTTTTGCTTTTAAAGTTATTTGGTGAATGTAATGTGCACCCAGGTTTATGAACCACTGATTTTTATAATGGTCATGAACAAATGCTGTGATCCTTCATTTCTTTTTTTTTGTTTATTTATTTATGCCAACTTAGGAAAGTGAGAGGCCATGTGAAATTACAGAAATTGATGACAATCCCAAGATAGCTGAGGTAAGAACTCTTGGTTATAATCATCATATATCACCATGCAGTAAAGAAACATAGCAAGGGTTTTGAAGCCATTTTGATGTACAGGAGAAATGCAATATGAGCACATGTGTAAACTCAAGCACAAGGAAGTTTTCAGTATTTTTATTGGCTGGACAGGAATGCAAGGTTGACTTAATATTAGAAAATCAACTTAATATTTAACTTATTTCACTGAAAAATGAAAAGGTAAAAATCATGTCATCGTCTCATTAGCAAAAGAGAATTAAAAGACATTAAACAGTCTTTTGTGATGTGAACACTTAGAAACTAAAAATAGAATAGAAACTTCCTTAAATTGAAAGGAGGTATATATTTTTATAAAAAATTATAGCAAACATTATACCTAAGGGTAAAATGATAATAAATTCTCTTTAAGATCAGAAACTAAAGGATACTCACTATTACCACTTCTACTTAATATTTTACTTTAGGTCTTAGTCAATGCAGTAAGACAAGAAAAAGAATAAAAAGTTTTGCGCTTGCCTAATGTCCAGGATCTTTAAAACTATTATGTTAGACGTTTTGTCTGAATTTTGGTTGTTGTAGGTGGGAGGGTAAATCTGGTTGCTATTATTCCAACATGGCCAGCAACAGAAGTCTTTGCTATATATTTTTTAAACCTGCTTATTTTCTCAAGAATCCAAGGAGGGTTCCCACCCATGGGAAGAATATGACAGGAGCAGAAGAAACTCACATTTACGTGAAGACGGTAGCAGGAAGTGAGGAGCCCATACATGACACCTACCATCCGCCTGTGGAAATGGAGAGAAGAAGAGGACTGTGGTGGCTTATGCCCAAGCTTAGCCTGGAATGATACAGCTCAGTCACGGGGCAGATCTGGAGCCAGAGCAAAGCTGAAAACCCAGGGATTTGTGCTTGGAGAGGGGAGATGCCACGCTGCTTCTTGACCAACCCAAATTTCATTGACAGACCTGGAAAACTGTTAGGTTGATTTGTGTCTTTAGGGGACAGAGCCGATAAGGTTCATTCACACTCAGATCCTGTGGTTTAATAAGCAGCGAAGCACCAAGTGAGGTCACTGTGCATCCAGAGGAGCCCTGGGGTCCTGTTCCTGACCCCAGTGTGACTTTGGGAAAGGGGTTTGATTTCTGAGTGTCTTTTTTCACATCCCATTTCTCAAAAAGCCATCAGACCTGGCTGTCATGGGAGGGTTGGCCAAAGCCAGTGTGGGACAAGTTGGGCTGTAAATGAAGCTTACGGGGGTGTGTGAGGGGAAGCAATTCCTTATTTCTGAATATTTCAGGGTAGAAATCATGTGGAGCCACACATGCCCTGACCACAGGGGTAGCATGTGGCTGGATCATCATTACTCCCACTTTTGTTTGTGATCAGACTGTTTCAGAAAGGCAAATTCGCAGTGGTGTGTGATTGTATGTGTGTGCATTGAGAGTAAATAGTGTGGAGGGAAGGCAGAAGTTGTTTCAAATGATTATTGGAAATGAGAGCCATATCCATTTTGTGGCAATGGGGAGAAAGGCCCAAATCCTTGGACTATCCTGTGGGAAAAACTCATTGTCAGGAAAAGAGATCCAGAGGGCTCTGCATACATGAACCCCGGACCAAAGGGATGGGCTGAGTAGCAGTGCGTCTGCCATCTGAGGGAAGCCCATGAAGCCTGCTCGGCCAGCCCTTCACCATTGCTTCTGTGAGGAATCCTGGTCCCCTCCCCCGGCCCCTCCCGCCATTGTTTATGAGTTGGCCAGGTCTCCCAGTGGGAGAAGTTGGGTCAAAGGCATCTCAGAGCCCATCTACCAGTTCCATGCACCCCTTGACATGTTGTGGAAACCTCACTTTTTCACAAAGATGGTTCAGAAACACCCCCTCTTTTCTTTAAATAACCAAGAACGGGTTCTGTAAACCCAGTCACTGCCATATGCCAACCCATGCTTTTCAAAGTCGCTTGTAAAATTCAGTTTTGTGCTAAGTCCCCAGGGTGTAGTCACCTTGACAAAGCAGGTTTGGCCATTTTTTAAGCAGATGTGCCCAGTGTCCAGGTGCTTGTACTTCTCTTACATGTTGGGAAAGACCTTGAATTTCCTGAGAACATGACTATGGCCTTGACCTTGATGCTTGTAGGTGCCAGCCCTGGGCCAGATTGTTGACTGCTGGGAGCTTCAGCTTTGAATCTACAAAATGGAAATAGTTCTGCTACCCCCAGGGCAGTTGTGAGGCTGAGCTGAAATGTACATATGAATAAGTCTTTGAGTCTATAAAGTGATGTATGACTTGTATTTTAGACCATTTATTTTAATTTCACTTACAATCCATTGCTTAGCATCTTTATTTCAAATTGTTTCTACTAAACTAATAAGGTTCTTTGAGTTTTTCTTACTACAGTGCTCAAGAACTTATTTTGGAATAAAGTCAAAAGTGAAATGGTTGGGATGCCGGGTTGGCTCAGCGGGCTGAGCACTCATCTTGTGGTCCCAGGGTCCGAGGATTAAATCGCGGACCCATATGCTGAACTGGGGTGTGCCCCAGTTCAGTTCTCACAGGGGGAGCCTCATATGTGGTAGGCCCCCAGCCAATACCTGCCCTGCGCAGCCCTGTCCCCACCTGTGGAATGAAACTAATGACATGTAACTATGGAGACTGTTCTGGGCCCTCCCACTTCTCTGTCTCTCTCTGTCTCTCTCTGTCAAAAGCAATAAAAATAAATCTTTACAGAGTGCAATGGTTGTTCTTACGAACCTGCAACATGTTTGTGGTTCTCCTTTGCTAATATTGACGTACATGACATTAGCCCTGTGGATGGAATTAAGGTTACTTTGGGGACATTCCTGGTGCTGGCACTGTCTCTGCTGGGCTGAGGGTGGAGATGTTAAGCCTGTGTTGTGAGGAAAACGCTGAGACGAAATCAGAAGCTTCGGGTCCCTAACCCGGGGTTGGTGCTAGCTTAGAGGTGACCTGGGGCCAGTCAGTCAATGTGTCGTGGTCTCATTGATTCATGCATTACCTGGTTTTTGGAATTACTTGTCTCTAAGTTTACATCTTCTCAATTTAAACATTCTACCTTTATTTTTCCAAATCCTGCAAAGTAAGCACCCCCTTGGCTTCCCTGCTTCACCAGTCCTAACAGCACAGCTTTCTATACCCTCTGAGGTCTTCCTGAGCTCTTGGCTTTGCAGGTGGAGAAAGGTATTTCTTTCTCTTGTATTTTGCCAATAAACAGTTTGTGTAGCTTTCTTACTGGTATTTGTCACTGCAATGTTGTAATGCTAATTAGACCAAAAACTATCAATGAATGACTAACTTTTGAAGCCATACAATCTGCATTGCCACCATTCTGTTGAAATTTATTGATTAATAGATAAGCTAATTTAACAAATATGCATGGTTTCCCTCATATGTCAGATGATCTGCCAGGTCCTATGACAATATTGGCAACATAATGAAAACACTAAAGGTAACTGGGTTTCCTGGAAATGTCTCTCCACCCGAATAAACGTGGGTCTCCTATGCAACCAGGGAAGCAGTCTCAGGAAAGCTTTTCTCAAGGTGCTTTCCCTCTCGCTTCAAAGGCGTAAAATAGGCACTCCCTTGGTGTAGGAGGTACTATACCCATTTTTCAGATGAGAAAACGGAGACTGCAAAGGTGTTACTGGGTCTGAATAGTGTAAAGCACATTGCTTTGAGGAATGATTAAGTTTGCAGGAAATGAGGTAAGACTGAGTTTCACTGATAATTGAGAAGGGTTTCTGTACTGTGAAGGGTCCTTTGACACGCAAAAGCTCTGGCATTGACTGTGTGATATTGGGCAGGCCAGCGCCTCTCTTTTCGTTTGTCTCCCGTAGAAAGAGGAGGATGGACTAGAAGGTCTCCAAGGCCCTGCTGAGTGAATGTTCTTGGGCTTCTGACTTGATCTGCCCCGAACGAGTTGCACTTGCGTCAAGGGGCCTTCTGTTCGCCACCAGAGGGCGCTCTGCTCCCAAAGCAGGAGGCCCTGGGGAAGGCTGAGTTCCACTAACGACACCCACCTAATTGACAAAACCTCAGCCTACAGCAAAGATCCTCCCATGCTTTCAAACCTGCTCGGACTCCCTCCTTCTCCGTGAAGGCTCCCTGGCCTCCCCGTCCACAGGGCTCTCTCCGCAGTTTCTAAGCGTAAATTTTCCATCTTCCTCTCCAGCTGACAGCCTACTGTTGGGCTGACCCGCCATTTATCTTGGGCGTTGTCCTTTTGTTGTTCATTTTAATCCCTTGTTTTCCAGTCCTCTCTTGGATAGAGGCTGATAAAACGGAGAGATCTGAATAGGGGCATCAGCTCTACAGCCTGTTGTGTGATTCCTACCTCGGAATCTCTCATCTTCTAATGAAACCTTTTTCTCTTCTCAAGAGAAATCTCAAACTCTTTATTTTTTCCCTTTGTTACATTTTTGTTTGAGTACTTTACAATATTTGCGTGAAAAAAAAGAAGAGTCCATCATCTTGTGTCCTATTTTTATTGGAAATGCACAGTATTTCAGCTACACTGTGGGCAAAGTGGGCTCTGAAGAGCTTCCCTGGATGGGAGCCACCGCTTACAACATAGTTTCTAGGGCAGTGTGCATTGTGAATGCTAAGCAACAGCTGTACAAATGGCCTTTTAGGGCAGAGGCCATTACCAGGTGGTGCCTCATGCTTCCAAAACTGTTCATTTCTATTGATAGAAGCAATCTGCAGTTTAGTATGACTTAAAGAATCCCAGCTTTCTAAGGCATCTTTCACTACATTATAAAGCCTTATTTATTTAACTTCAAAAAAAAAACAAACCAAAACCAAAAACAAAATAAAACAAAACAAAAAACAACCACAGAAAAAAATGTTGATAATTTTTTCTAGGCATTCCTTTCCCATGGGTCAATGTAATCCAATCCCAGATGTGCAAAAATTTCTTCTTCACTTTCTGCTTTGAGAAATATTCTCTGAAAACAATAACAAGAAATATGTGCATTCAGATATTTTTGTTAAGCATCTCAGTGCTGACATAGTAAAAGTTTTACTTGTAAATCTGCCTTGTCAGAATGAATTATTGCCAAAACATAATTCCTTGTTTCTAAGCATAAAAAGTCATCCTACCTGACTTCTGTAATTTTTATATTTTCCCATCCCAAAATATGGCACTTAATACATTAAGGTAAAATTATGATAGCCTTACATATTCAGCTACAGGCACTTGGTATTTTTCCTATGGGTCTGTGGTTCTTACTACCCACAGTTGTTCATTAGGACCACCTGAAGATGTTTTTTTAAAAACATTGGAACTTGAGCCATATTCCAGTCTAATGAAATCGGAATCTTAGGAGAGTTGTCATCGATCTATTTAAAAGCTCTGGGTAACTCTCACTTGCCATTGGAATTAAGTAGTAATGAGGAGTGGCAATTATAGGATGCTTGTAGGTGCTGGGTTATCCTGGCCTTCCACACCTGCCCTCACCCCACCAGGCTCCCACCCCATGATCTCCTTAAGACCAAGCACCACCTCTTCTCTACTGCTTCTTGTCCACATCACACAGTGTTGGGCACGTAGGAGACACTTGTGTTGAACTATGTATTCTATGCCAATCTGTAAGTATTCCAAGACAGGGTTTTTTAGAATTGCCTCCACTCACACACTTGACATCTGAGGCATTCCTGCCAGCAACACCTTGATTTTTCTTTGGGAAACCCGCCTTCCCTACTCAGTCCATGAGGTCAGGTGGGGTTGGTCTTATGTCCAGGGAGGGGCACACAGTCTAGTCAGAGCCACAGTAATGGGTTCAGGGGCGGGCAGACGGCTCAGGCCTGACCAATGAGCATCTGCTAAGATTCTTGCTGGAACTACTAGGACAGAGGCTCTGCTCTGCTGGGGTAGCTAAGCTGGAAGGATGGGACTCGTGGGAAAACGCTGCCTAAGAATAAAACTGACACCAAGGGAAACCTGCCCTGAGCACCTGGATGCGCCATACCTGAAGTCAACGCTACCCTGGATGCTGCAGTCAGTAAGCCCAACAACTCCCCCTTTTTGCCTATGCCATTTTGAATTGGGTTTTTGACACCTATAACTGCAACAGCTTTAACTACACACACCTTATTTAGATTATCAGCTCCTGGATGGCAAAGACTATTACTTTTAGTTATTTTATCTCTCCTTTCCCCTCACAGTTTAGTTTAGTGTCCTTGAGCACTCTTATAAGTTCTTACGAACAGTAGACCTTCATGCTTGTGGAGTTAACAGTTGAGTATTTAACTCTTCATAATCCATACAATACTTTATTGTTTTTCTGAGGCATGAATTTGAATCGTGACCACTGCAAGGCTAGCACGTGAGCCTCGCTGAGCACTTGCTCCATCTCTGGGCAGCTCTGTTGTCCTCTTCTTGCAAGAGACTCTCATTAATGACCTAGTGTTCATTCAAACTGCTACTTCACACTGCATTTGAGGGTGCTTGAGTGGTGTTTGTGATTTACGGGGAATCTTTGGTTCTCTTTGGAGTAACTCATCGCAATCACCAAAAACATACCAAATTCAATTAATGTTTGCTACTAGACTGGCTCTGGGGGACCTATGAGCTCATCATCTTTGAGCCCAATGCCCCTGGGGTGCCTTCTGGGCCAGGTGTGGGCTGTGTTCCTGTCATCTTTCCAACTTCCCTCAGCTGTGATCTGTTGAGAACAGGACACGCAGGGCAGAGGAAACTGAATGTGGACAGTAAAAGGAGCCAGGCTTGGGGAGGAAGGTCAGAATAGCGCATCCCAGGGAGACAACTCTACCTTGGTCTTGTCATACAAAGCATGGTTATCCAGAATCATCTTCCGCTCGTGCGTGGCATAGCGTCGGAGGTCTCTTTCAAACTGCTGGACAAGAGATCATTAAAATAGGTTACTATCAAGTGCAGAATGTCTTCAGTATTATGTGTTTAGAGATATCTAAATCCCTGTAATGGAATATCTATCTTAACATCTCAACATGAAACACTCCACTAAATGGAATTAAATGCCACTAAATATTCTCACAGTGATTTTCTCCCTCAGGGCAAAGCTCTATGATGACAGAGCTCCATGCTCACGTGCGACACTAGAATGTAAGCTCTGAAAACAGGAACCCGATGAGTTTTGCTCATATATTCCTCTTCAGATATGCCTGCCATACATAAGATGCATGGCAAATGTGTGTTGAATGAATAAATGAATGTTGTGAGGATTGTGTCCGGAATAACATCTGGGCCAGAGGAAATGCTGGATAAACAATAGCTTGGAATATCACTTGTAAAAGAGGATGAGGTGTCAGGAGACCCAGATTCCAGCTCGGATTTTGTCCCTGTTTGGCTGTGCATCGCTAGGCAAGTCACCCAGCCTCTCTGAATCTTCATTGGTCAAACAGAAGAATGGAGGAAGTGCATGAGTGAAGTTGCCACGGGCTCTAACATCTTCTCCTATGAGACTAGAAATAAGCTGATGATCTGAGCCACCTGCCAGAGAGTAGCATCTCCTAGGCCCCTGGGTGGATTCTGAAGCTACAGGGAGCAAAACCTGAAACCTAAGCTACAGGACAGGAAGGACTTGGACAGGAGGACAATAAGTGAACTTGCCATGAGGTTCATTTTCCTGAGAGAAGCATAGTTCTTTCCTTGTGGGAGTGGGGAGGAAGCATGGGACAATTGCGCCCTCTAGTGGCGAGCAACCGTTTCCTCCTGCGGGTGTGAGAAGACGGGGCTTCCAACCAGAAGTCCTTTATAATGCGGCGGAGGGGAAGCCCTGGTTGTGCGAGATTGAAGGGGAAGCAGATTCTGGGTGCTGTAGCTGCTGGTCTGTGAAAGTAGTGGGGTGTTGCTTAACACAGGGCTTTCTGTCCCCCCAGCCTTCAGAATAATGGCTGCTCACAACATGCGTTGGGGGAGTCTGGAGACGGAGGGGATAATGCGGGCAGTGAGAGGCTGTCCTTGGCTTCCCCGGGTCAGTGGGACAGTGGCCTAGAGGAGTGACACGGTAGTGGAAGCAGGGTGACAAGGGGAAGGGTCAGTGCCCAGAAGCCTCTAAATCAGGCATTCCACCCGCACGTGGTCAAGCGAGACATTAATTTAGAACAGTTGTTCTCCAAGTGTGGTCCCCTAACCGGCAGCATCAGCCTTACCCGGGAACAGGTTTGACATGTCAAGTGTCCTCTTGACCCAGACCTGAACCCGGAACTCTGGGGGTGGAGCCCTTACCCGGGAGCCAGACCAGCCCAGCAGCGCGAAGGCGCGACGCTCATAGGGGCACATGACCAGGTCCACACGGATGGCCTTCCAGCTCTTTCCTTCCTGCTGGCTGGACTTGCCACTGTCTCCGCTGGGCCCGTGCAGCTTTAGAATCAGAAAGCATTTTTGGAAGTGGTCTAGAGCATCCACCTTCCTGCTGGGCAACTTGAACTTTTCAAATGTCGACTCCACAAGGTCATAGTATAAAAGCAATCCCTGAGAACAAACAGAAAGACATCAGGAAGGGTCCAGCTGGATCAGGTCTGCGACTGTATGCCAGGCTTCAGTGAATGCTCCTCATGAAAGTTTTACAGGTTTGAGCAGAACGTGCTGTGTCTTGTCTTTGTGAAGTGAGCCTACCTGGCCCACTCAGAGAGGAAGGTAAGGCCTAGGTGTATCTTCCTCCCTCGGCAGTAGAGGAATTTAGCAATTAGAGGCCGAGCCAAGGCCACTTCATGGGGGAGGGGGGTAAGGGGGGTAAGGGGGGGCATGTGCATTTCTAACCTTTCCCAGGTGAGGCTGATGCTGTGGTCTAAGGATCACACTTTGTGAACCACTGGTTCAGTTTATCATTGTTATTAGACATGCTTTACATTTCTTCTGCAATCCCCCAAGAGACACTGTGTCAATTCAACCTAAAGGCTTTAAGGAGGGGACCCTGTTCCTTTTGCTGATCTCAAAGAGGGACTTCTTCACCCTTCAGTGCCTCCTCCGGGAAAGGTGTCGGAAGAGCAGACACCATCTGAAGGCGGGGCGGAGCGCTGATGTCAGGAAGAGCCTCTGGGGGAAGTGACAAATGCTGCCATGGAGAAATCTAATAACCAGCTCAGGAAAACACAATTCCACTTTTTAATGAAGCTAAAATTAGGGAACGCTAGGATAGCTCAACAGATTGAGAGCTTGCCTTGTAATCTCGAGGTCCGGGGACTGAATCCTGGCCTCCGCCCATGCAAACCCATGTGCTGAACTTCCAGTTCAGTTCCCGCCCTACACAGCCCATGAAACCATGTCACAACTAATGATGTGCAACTACGGAGACTGCTCTGGGTCCTCCCCCTTCTCCCTGTCTCTCTGTCTCTCTCACTATCTCTCAAACAATAACAAAATCTTTAAAAATAAAGGAACTAAAAATAGTAAATTAGGACAGTATAACAGCCTTTTGTGTAAGTTTGTATTATGTACACTTGAAAAGTGAGCTACTAAAATATTAACAAGTCTTTTGCAAAATTATACCCCCACCCTACCACCACCTTAAAAAAAATCCACAAAGCTGGCTTTCTAACAGTTGGAAACTGTGTTTGCACTCTGTGCACATGGGGGTGGCACGGGCTGGAATAGACAGTGGGACATCCTCGCTAGACCTTTGCTTTGAGTTCCGCTGGGTATTTGGGACGCATCCCTTGACAGCGTGCTCCTGTCTGCACATTCAGGCAGTTCTATCTGCAAAGGGCATGGCTGGCAAACACACACTCAGCCCCTTTCTTGCCTCTGCTCTCTGGCCTGGACTGTTGGCAGGTAATCTCTACTTTCTGCAGTTTCCTTCCTTGTTTCCCCCCATTCTCTTTAGGTAACTTCTCACCTTCGAAAATTCTCTTGAAGATTTGGGCTCTGGCTTCCCCATCAATACACACGAGTGGACTGGATTTCACACCAGCATGTTCCTTTTTTCTACTGGAAACGGAGGGACTCCTGACCAGGAAGGAGGCATTTTCCTGCTCCTTGCAGCCTGCTCAGTGTGGATGACACGGGGCAGCAGACATGTGCTCAGCCCTCAGCTTCCCCTCTCTCACTGCCTGACATTTAGTTTCAGGCTTCCCCAAATGGAGCAGGGGGCATGGCAAGGCTGGGACTCAAGGCTGATTTGATGGTCAGGATCCATCCCTCTTTGGTTTCAATTCCCTCCACCCCCCTCTCCAAAGGTTCTGCATCCCCCATTCAAAGTCAAGTCCATTGTTCAATGTGAATACATTTTTTACACTCTAATGATCGTCAATGCCATAAATCTCTCAGCAGTCCCTTGAACTGTGGGTGTGGCCACAGGGAATAGTCAGGGGTCCTGTAGTAACATTGCACTCCCCAGGTATGAACCCAAACCACACACAGTCCTCCCCTCTTTGCATTGAACTGCTGGTGGCCAGTAAGATTCAAGCTAATGGAATCTTTGGGATGGAGATATCCCCCAAATAGCAATATTTCCAAGCTCTTTCTTCTCCTTCTCCCACCCCTGACCAAGGGATCTCCCACTAGGATCCCATTTGGATTCATGTGGTGGGCAGCTCAAACCAATACCCATTAGCTGGTCACTCTTCTCAGCAGGGCCTTAAAGCATTGGCTGTGTATATGGACGTGTTGTGTGAGTAGGTACACACGAGTGCTTGCCTGTGCAGGAATACTGTTTATAATCTGCGAAGAGCAACTTTTGGTAAGAAAGGCACAGGTGAGGGGTAAAGTCAAGGTAGAAGTTAAATATGAAGAATCTTGTAATTCTGTCAATCAATTCTCCCCATTCATGAGTGAGAGAAGTTTGTTATCTCTGTTCTACATGTGAGGAAAGAAACCTGGAATGATTACGCATCCCCGGGAATACAGTCAGTAAATGGTGGGGTTGTATTTGTAAAATCCCAGATCTAAAACCCACGTGTTTAATGTTAGCTTCTATCGGTGCTTATGCCTAGTTCTTTGCTCAGGGCCCAGCAGTATGACTGCCTCAGAACTGTGGTTGGACCATTGAAAAGAAGGCTCTCAGTCACCATGTCCCCAGCTCATCCCTGCCTCAGCTGAGACAGCCTCAGAGCATGTGGGGAGGGTGGTACCTATAAACCAAGGTCAAACCAAGGTCTTGCAGGAGCCCAGGGTTTGGGAGGTAGGCAGTCCCTAGTCCACCAAGCCTGCATCAGCAGGGTCCACAGTGGTGCCATCTATTCACGAGAATTTGTTCATCTTTCCTGCTTGAGCAGAGCAGTGGGGCTCACCCAGGTGTAGCTGATGCTTCCTCATCCTGCCTTCCCCTGGCTTGGCTTATTACATCCACTTTCAGAGTCCCTGGCCACCCTCAGTCCCCTCTCCTGAGAGGGACAGAAAGGGCTTGGGATGGCCTCACAGGTGAATTTGGACTTGGCTGCAAAGTTGGGTCTTCACTTCCGCTGCTCCTGGTTCCAAGGTTGTGTGTTTCTAACTTTTATTCTCATGTTACCTGAGGGATTCTCGCTCTCTAGCATATCAGGGGGCTCACTCTAACCATAGCAGAAGGTATGTCACTCAGGGAGGATAAAACTGTGCCAGAAAAACTCCAGGTCCCTGGGCAAGGTCGCCTGGTATCTTTGGGGAGTGGAGCTCTCACTAGAGTCCAGCAGGAGTCAGGGCCCGGCAGGTGGCTCTGGCTGCAGGGTCACCCTTCGCTTCCTCCAGGGGAAAGTAGGCCTGTGGCAAGTCTCGTCTCCTCAGTGGGTGGGGGGCTCCTCAGCCATGGCCTCTGCTGGGCCCAGGTTGCCCTCATTGGTTGCCTTTTTCCCCCATCTCAGCACAAAGTCAAGGTCATGGACCAGCGTAGAGTCCAAGGTGCCAGCAACATGTCTTAGGTGGAGTTTATGGCAGTCTTGGCCATCCTGCCTGACCCTCACACTTGTTCTGCCTCCGCTCACGCTTCCCAGGTCTTCACAGTGCATACTCTTCATTTTGGGGAGGGGTTTAATGTCTCTGCACCACCTTAGCCCCTTGGTAATCGGACAAGCATGCTCCAACAAGATACATAGTCATAACATGGACTCTAGGACCTACGGAGAGTACGTCTCAGTGTATATCACATGACACAGTGTTAGCTGGTGCAAATAACTGAGACTGGATTAGATGGTCATTATACAGTTATGAGGTAAATAGTGTGCAAAATTTAATGGCATTAATAGAATGCTTGGGCATCCAAACATCTACGTTTGATCTTTTTTTCTTACCTTTGTTTCCCATAAATTTATCACTTTAGGTAAAAGTTGTTGTTCATCTTCCTCTGTTGATCCTGGGCTGGTAATTAAAAAATCCACATCATGCCCAATCTTCTTACCCCTGGTTAAAAAAAAAAAAAGTATAAAATGAAATAAATTAGATTTTTAGATCTCAATTTTTAAGTCATCTTTGTTTCCATACCTTATCCTTAAGGTTTGCGATACACAATGCGCATGACTTCTTTTTTTAAAACAAAATATACTTGATTACACAACTCTATTTCTTGCAAATAAATATGTAACACAGAAAAATAAAAAATCATACATAGTATGTATATGATCCAATATTTCTTGAGTGCCCACTTTGTGCCAGGCACCATGTGCACCAGTCCTCAGGGAGCCCTAGGCTCTAAAACCGTCAGGAAAACATGCATACAAACAAATTACTTGGCAGCTGCTCAGAAAGCCCTGAGGAGGGGTTCCTAGCCTGGCATGGGGGGAGGGAATCAAGGAAGGCTTTCTGGAGGAGGTGGCATCTGAACTGAGTCTTAAAGGGTGAGGAGAAGTCAGCCAGGTGACAATTTGAGCATAAGGGTCTGACTGAGCAAAGTCACAGAGGCAAAAAACAGCTTCCTGGGTGCAGAATGACAGCCATTTAGGATTGCTGGAGGGAAACCTGAGGTCTAGGGGACCAGGCTGCAGAGAGGTTGACACCAGATCACCAAAGGCCCTTTGTGCCATGTTCAGAACTGAGCCGAGGGGACAAAAGCAGCCCTCTTTATTTACCTCCGGAATCCTCCTGTCACAGTGATAAAGGCGTCAGGCAGAAATTTCCAGACGGCCTCTTTAACCAGCATGCTGACCGCTTCTGCTTCGGCCCTGGTCACACAGCTGACAAGGTCTTCATAATAGAGGAACCCTGAGAGGCATTGGACATGTCAGTGGAGACAGTGACATGTCTTGTGGGAAATGACTGGCCCTCATTGGGATGGAGTTCCGTCCCCACATAGAGCCATGAGCGTCAACACCAAACTGTTTCACAGAGATGCTATTAATATTTCTGTTCTCTTGGTTGTGAATTTTTCATGGTAAGATTTATTTTCTCCTTAAGTACCACTGTTATCTCCCTTTTATAGATGAGGCAACTAGGCCCAAAGATTTAACACATTTGCTCCAGATCACACAGCTAGAAAGTGCCAGAGCCAGGATTTGGATCCAGGTCTATCTGAAGCCAAAGCCCTGTGCTTTTAACCATACCATGAAAAGAGGCCAAACAAGTGACCCAGTTAGCTAGATGAGAGTTGAAATTCAGCTGACGTAGAACTCTACTGCAATCTGCCCAGCCCATGGTAACACGGGAGATTTTTAGGAGAGACATTTTACCTGCTTTTTGCATTCGTGTGAATTTCAGGGTTTTGTCCGACTTTATTTTACTCAGGGTTCTGAAACCCATCCTGAACCATTTCTCAGACGTCTTCAACCCCACTCCAAATACAGAAGTAAAGAGCTGAAAAGGAGAGAAGGCAAGTCTTCAGTTTCTAAAATAATCATCATGACAATGAAATGATACTTTCAAGGTCAAGAGGTAAAGGAAAAGTACAAGCAAATCTCAGATCCAGTTTTTCCTGAATATGACAAGGGTAGGTGATGATAACTTCTCAGAGACGTGTTTGTTTCAAAGGGTTCCTTCCTGATAAATGGAACTGGCATGCGGAGGCAGGTTGTGGCATCTGCATGGGGCTTCCGTGTGATGTGATTATGGGGTGGCCTGTGCTGTCAATGTCTGATAACAGCTATCTCTATCAGGCACTCTCCTTTGCCAAGGGTTCCCTACACACACTCATGCTCTGCATATTTGTCCTCGAAATTTAAAGAGGGGTGTACATGAAGGTTGTAAAAGTTCTCCATCACCCAGCTGGTAAGTGGCACAGCCCAGACTCAAACCCAGTCTGTCTGCATGCCACGCTTGGGCTTCTGCCCACAGCCACCTTTTAGGCCTGTGCCTCACTTCTTAACTGAAGGGACTCGTAGAAGTCCCTGCCACCTGCAACTCCAAGGTAAGGAACACTGGGAAGTAACAAACTCTGCTTCAGAGTAGACAAGGATACAGCGAGGACCTTTCCCGCACAGGTTTGCTCTTTAAGAGCAGGTTTGTTTTGTTCCGTAGTTCTCGTATGCCCATGATGTTCATACCCATGAGTGACAGACACCTGGAAGGTCAGATAAGTTGTATCTTGCCACAGCATGGCAGTAAGGTTTAGCACCCATGCCTATTTCGGCATTTGCTTCCTAGATCACTGCTATGAACTGAATTATCCCCAGACTCCAACAACAGCAACAACATATTAGTATGCTGAAGCTGTAATCCCAATGGGACGGTATTCAGAGATGGGGCTTTGGGAGGTAATTAGGCTTATATAAGGTCGTGAGGGTGGGGCCTTAATAATGAGATTAGTGCCCTTAGAAAAAGACATCAGATTGTGCTCTCTCTCTGTTATGTGAAGGCACATTGAGAAGGAAGCCAGGAAAAGTATCCTAACCTAAACACAACCATACTGGCACCCTGATCTCAGAACTCCAGCTTTCAGAACTGTGAGAAAAGAAATATTTGTTATTTAAGTCACCCAGTTGGTACATTGTTAGGGCAGCCCATGCTGACTAATATAATTACCTAGAATAAGTAATACTATTACCTAAAAAACTGTTTTCTATAAATATTATTATATAACCACTTACTTTAAAAGACTGATATCGCTCATCATTTAACACAGCTTTAACATCAGAACTTTCTCCATCTTCAATAATTTCCTAGGTGGAGAGTTGAAAAGTATTTTAAATTAGTGATGTTGAACAATCACAGTCCAAGACTCTCAAACTCACAGATATAGTAGCTTGGTTTTCATAAAATGCACATCCATTGTGTGGAGAATGTTTTCCTAGCTAATCTGGAGAAAATAAGACATTTCCTCTATAATGTTGAAAATCCCAGGTCATTGTATTTTCAAGTATCACTTTATAATCCTCAGTAACAAAGGTGCAGAAGGATTCAGGACCAAATCTACAGAACACCAAACCAGAATAGTCACTGACCAGATTGTGTCTAGATATTTGTGATCACTTTATTTTTAATGGATATGAACTTGCTGAAACAAGAAGACTTTTCATCTGAGTAGGTTTGTTTTGAACCCATTGAAAAGCCAATCCAAGTTCAAGCCCTTATGATGTATAATAGCACAGAGTCACCCACCCTCCTCTAAACAGAGTTAGGGATTTTTTTCTTTAAAAATTTACCTTGAACTTGACTATACTGAAACATACTCCTGGGTGACCAACTTGCCTTGCTAGGGAATCATTCACCATCATTAAATAAATAACCTTCCCTGGCTCTCTTTCTGAAACACACACAGAGATGCAGAATCAACGACATTGCCTGTTACACCCACCACTGTTCTGGAGGGTGACATCCCCTGATGGAAGTGAGGTCCTTCCCACAGCCCAGGTTTCAAGTCAGACCATCCCCCTTCTGTCGAACTTTTAGGTCACTTAAATCTTTCACTGTGATTAATAATATAGTGGGGGGTGGGGGGAAGCCGGGATGGCTCAGTGGGTTAAGCGCTCACTTTGCAGCGCCGGGGACCAGGGATCGAATCCCGGCCCCGGCCCGTGTGGAACCATATGCTGAACTGGGAGCTCCCCCAGTTCAGTTCTCTCTCTGTATCTCTCTCTCTCTCTCTCTCTCTCTCTCTCTCTCTCTGTCAAAAATAAATAAATAAATAAAATATATATTTAAAGATCTAGTAATTCTTGAAACAGGTGGCTCTGAAACTATGAAAGGGAAACGGCCACCTTTTAAAAAATAAATAAATAAATAAATAAATAAATAATATAGGGACATTCTTTTTCCACTTAGCTGGCCCCACATTGCTCCAGTTGTGACGATATTGGGGTATGGATTTTATCTATAATCTACGTGTCTGTCTGTCTATCCATCCATCTATCTTTCCATCATTAATCATCTATCTACTACCTGTCTGCCTGTCAGTCTGTCTGTCTACCTATCATCAATTATCTATCTATCATCTATCTATCATCTGTTTATCTATCTATCTATCATCTACTGTATCTATCATCTCTCTATCATCTATCACCTATTATCATCTATCTGTCTGTCTGTCTGTCTGCCTGTCTGTCTATCTAAACTATCAAGAGGAAGTGAAATAAGTCATAAATACATCTACATAGTTGACAGGAAAACTTATTCTCTCTCTCTCACCTACCTATGAGGTGTGACAAATCACATTCCACCCTTACCTCCATGATAGACTTTACTTTGTCCCCCAGGCAGGGAATTCCTTCTGTGTCCTTCATACTGATGATTGTGAATGGCAGAGATTTAAGTACAGAAGCTGCTCTCATAAATGCCAGACAGGAGCCTTCATTTTCTCTAAACTCATAATTCTCAGCCAATACCTCAAAGGCATCCTGAAGAAGAAAACCAGAGGAGTAAAACATAGTCTGTTTCCTAGGCTGTGAGCCAGTGGTCACTTGCAAATGTCTCTTGCTCTCCTTTAAGTACCTGGGATACTGCGTGACCTTTTCCTTGATGGTCAGAATTGGGTCTTCAGTACCTTTGTACCCCTCCCTTGTTGGATGAGTGCAATTGAACTGAGAAGACAGGCCACGGAGTGCTTTGTCAGGAAACAGCATTTGCTGCCATTAGATAGTCAGAAATGACTTAACCAAACCATGATCTCATGCTCACTGCATCCTCTTAGTCATTACGTAGCATGATTCTTGCCCCTTTGTTTTCCGACTTTCCTACCAGCCTGTGGCCAGGATTCTGCCTTGACCACTGGGTATCTCTCATCTCTTAAAACACAGCCAGCACTTAACAAAAACATGTTGAAACGGGTGTAATTATAGATGGCACAGACCCAAGGCTGGGGTTATTCAAGGTAAAGCACGTTTGCACTTCTAGAAGGGGAGGAAGTAGCTGCAGCTGTGTGGCACCATGTTCATAGTGACCGGTAGCTGCAACTTCCTGGCCTTCCTCACACATGTGAGGCTGGAAGGCTAGAAACGAGAAGTATTGTATTTGATACACATGCACGACCACATCTTTTATCCACCTGCAGACTGACTCTAGGCTGGAGGACAAGCACTTGTGGGCTTGTTAGGGTCATTTGAAACACAATTGCTAAACTTTAGGGCTGGATGGGGCTTTAGAGGTGATCAAGCAGATTTCTAATGGAATGGATGAGGAAACTGAGGCTCACAGACAGAAATTGACTTGCCCAAGCTAGTTAATATCAGAGAGGCAAGAATCTAGGTCTGCTGCTTCTCTATCTTTTGGCTTCCCAGAAAACACTGTTTACACTTTATTGATGTTTCTATGTAACTTGGTCTTCCTATGTTTTGGACTAATTGTAGTATTTGATTTTTCAGAATGCTCACCTTTGACAAGGGGTTGTACCCAACAATGACAACTCTCAATAAATAGCAATCTATCATCTTGAAGAATATAATCCAAATATATTTGTCCATTTTCATGCCAGAAAGAAGAACCAGAGATCAGGTTCGAGTGGGTGAGTGAGTATGGGGAAAACTTTCTTAGATTTCCAGAACATTTTATAAAATTTGTAGATCCATGGAAAGAAGCTACAAGTGCTTCATTTGCCCTGGGTGCTGTAAAGCCCCATTACCGTGAATATGTGGTTGCAGTTGTTTAAAGTGGTTCTTCTCTGACATGCATATGGAGAGATCTTTTTTACAGCAAGTGGTAGAGTCTTCTGGGGCCCTGGGTTGGAGCCAGCTGAACAGTCTCTTCTCACCTAAACAAATGCATAAGCGTCCATTTTTAGTATCAATAATAATAATAAATATGCATGAAGAAAAATTGGAGGCAGTATGATGGCAATTGTTTTTGGAGAGAAGCTAACATTATAGGAGAGTCAAGTTTTAAGTTATAGGAATCTCTAATATTTAAATTTGCTATAATTAACATGTATTACTTTTGCAATCAGGGGGAAAAAAACAAAACAAAACATGAGAAAGGACCATCAATTAAATACCGTTTTCCTCCTTCATGAATTTATAAGTGTGTAGTTATGAAACCTTTTTCCTGAGGCTTCTAGCACTATTGGTGAAGAATTTTAAATTAAGAGCTTACCTTTCTTAATTTTTTTTCTTTAGGAATAGTCATAGTAAAAACAAAACAAAAGAAGAACCCCCTACTTTTCTGGCTGCCAGAATAGCTTTGATATTTTGAAATATTTGCGTATGGACTTTTTCATAAAAAAAGCTACCATTTATTAAATGCCTACTCTGGGTCAGGCTTTGTGTTAACATACAAGTGCTTTACATGTATGTTATTTTAATCCTCAGAACCATCTTATGAGGTAGGCACTATTGTTATCTCATATTATAGAGGAGGAAATTAATGCTCAGAAAAGCTAAGTGACTTGTCCAAGGTCACAATGGGAGTAAACAGAGAACCTGGGGTGGACCTCAGGCCTGTTGATCCTAAAGACCATGTTCTTAATCATCCAACAAAGAACAATGAAAATCACAACTGTGACACTTACGGCAAGCTGGTGTTTTCCTGTCATCTCCACCGGTTTTCCTGCTCCCATACATTCTATCAGCCAGGAGACATCGAGGAATTCTAGCTGTGAGCTGGCTTCTATATTCTGTACCTGAAGCCACTCCAGGACCTCTGAACCAGAGGTGTTTTCTGCCACAACGTGGGTGACGGAATCACTGCAGAATGCAAGACTAAGTTACCAGCTGAAGGGGCTTTCCAAATCAGAGGTTTCCTCTTTCCTCCAGGTTCCAGAGTATTCCATCTGATGGAGAAAGATGCACACTAAACCTGACCATAGGTGCGCAAAATTTAAACCTCCATGCAAGGGAATTCTCTCTATTTTAATTACTGTAGCAACAGTGGTGTATGTAACATGTTCCGTATAACACTATTAGCCACACTGTCCCTGCTGCTGCCACATAGAATTTAGGCTTTGGTGTTTTAGATCCAATATCATATGGGCTACAATAAGACTTCAAGACATGTAAAACTGTCCCAGAAAGTCTGAAAGAACGGATATCATAGCTACAAGCCAACACGGAGAAGCCACAGGGAAGCTGTGAGTCTCTGAACTCTGGGCTTTGCCAAACCCTCGGATGGAAGTGGGTGTGCAGAGGGGCCCTAGGGCCCACCTTGCCCTCATCATGCAGTCTTAACCACCTCTGATCCACCACCACTATCTCTTTACCTAAGGTAGAATGCCTGGAGAAGTGGGAGAGGGGTGCTGGAGAACAGTCAACAGACAATATAGCATACGCTGTCTCACAGTTAAGTTCACGAACTTGCCACTGTGCACTGATGTTGGCAGCCCTGTACAAACAACTCGGAAGGTGTCATGACCTTGGCATATCAGTGTCTCACAGCTGTGTTCGTGTTGATGTGTGGTGGTGTCTTGCTGAGTGGCATTCATTATTGTTGTTGTATGCTTTTGTGTACCATCACGAGAATGTTGGAGCTTGAGTTTGTCAAGACGTTTTGGAGAGGCAAGATGATGTTTTGGGTCGTGTTATGACGGCTGATGAAACATGGGTGTACCTATATGACCCTGAAACAAAGTGTCAAGTGTATAATGGAAGTTAGCCAATTCTCCACGACCAAAAATGTTCTAACAGTCCAAATCAAGAGTCAAAACAAAACGATGTTGCTAACCTTTTTTGATATCAGAGGGATTGTTCATTATTATGAATTTGTACCAACTAGACAAACAGTCAACCAAGTTGACTATTTGGAAGTGCTGAAAAGGCTGAGTGAAAAAGTTAGACAAAAAAGAGCTGCACTTTTCACCAACTCATGGCTCTTGCATCACAACTATGCACCAGCTCACATGACACTATCTGTGAGGGAGTTTTTAGCCAGTCAATAAATAGCTATATTGGAACTCCCTCCCTACTCACCTGATCTGGCCTCCAATGAATCTTTTCCTTATCCAAAGATAAAGGAAATATTGAAAGAAAGATATTTTGATGACATTCAGGACATCAAGGGTAATACAACAATGGCTTTCATGGCCATTCCAGAAAAAGAGTTTCAAAATTGCTTTGAAGGGTGAACTAGGCTCTGGCATCAGTGCATAGCTTCCCAAGGGGAGTACTTCAAAGGTGACCATAGTGATATTCAGCAATGAGGTATGTAGCACTTTTTCTAGGATGAGCTCGAAAACTTATTTGTCAGAACTTGTATGGGCATATGCAAATAAAACAGATTAGAAAGAAATACTGTGGACTCTTATAAAAAATAATGGCTATATATAGAAACATGCACACACATGGTACTACGGTTGTTCCTTGGCATCCAGGGGGTATTGGTTCTAGGACCACCTCCTGCCCCCATATGAAAATCCTCAGATGCTAAGTCTCTACATAAAATGGGACAGTTACATATAGCCTATGCACATCCTGTCATATACCTAAAATCATCTTTAGATCATTTATAATACCTAAAACAGTATACACGCTATGTAAATAGTTGTTATACTATATTGTTTAGGGATCGGCTTTCTGGAATTTTAAGAATATTTTTCATTAAGGTTGGTTGAATCTGTGGATGTGAAACCCATGAATATGAAAGAGCTGACTGTACGTTTTTACTTAAGCCTCACAGGAGTCTTAGGAGGTAGGCAATCTCATTTCAGATGAGAAGACCAAGGCTTGCAGAGGCTACGTGAAGCCAGGGTTCAAACCTGGGTGTGCATGACTCAGGCAATCTCTTAACATGCTATTAGACTGTGGTTAGACCCCCGAGTGAGGTTTTATTTGTTTTTGGTATTTTCCTATATTTTTTTGTCATGAATCATATATCATTATTTTTCTACTTAGGAGAAAAAACACACATGAATGCCATTTTCAAGGGCAAATAACCCTGAGTCTGGAGCTGAGGTAGTGTCTGCCTTGTCACCAGAGGCCTGGGCTTTCTTATAATAAAAGGTGACAGACAGCCTCAGGCAGCTGCCCCCAACCCCTTTCAAAGATCCTGAGGTGCTGCTGAGGTGGTTGCTTCTGAAATACCAGTGGATTCAATTCCTTCAGTGCACCTAGTTTCTTAGCCATGACTAATTACTGTCTTGGACTAGGTTTGTAAGGGTTTGAACTTGAATTTGCCCCTTAGCTTTCCACAAGGGAGAAAGACGCAGGGTCTTATCCTTCAACTTGAGCTGAACTGAAATGTGTTCCTCCTTCCTGCTCGTTGGTCCCCGAGGGCAGGGACAGTATTATCATCTGCCTACATACAATCTGGGTCATAACCATGCCTGTGCCCAGCACATGGCCAGATTCATCATAATGGTCAATAAACAGACCACTGGTAGAATGAATAAACCAATCAGTCAATGGCTCTAAAGGAGTGTTTCTTAAACTCCAGAATCTACCCGACATGCAGGAAGCTAGGTTAAAATTCAGATGCCTGGGTTCTATTGCCAGAGGGTCAGATTCAATAACTCTTACCTGGGCCCAAGAATATGCATTTTGACAAGCTCCCTTGGTGAGTCTGACATAGTCAGTCAGTTCCGGTTATCTATTCGTGTGTAACCAACTACCCCCAAATGTAACGGTTTTGTAAAAAGGCAATGATTTTATTCTATCTGCAATTGTGTGGGTCAGGAATTCAGGCGGCTTGCTGGTGATCCTTCTGTCTGGTGTAGTCCCACAGAGGTGCTGATGCTCCAGACAGCTCTGTGTGTCTGGCACCTTGGCGAAAATGGCTGGGAGGCTGGGCTCAATGCAGCTATCAACCCGAATGTCTTCACATGGCCTCTCACAGAGGGACTCCTTACATGAGGCTCCAGGGACGGCGGAAACTGCAGAGCCTTTTATGATTCCGAAGTCACACAGCGTCACTCTTGGTTGAAGCAGACACAAGCTCACTTGGGTGCAATGAAGGAAAGTTGTCCTTGCCCTCAGGGAGCAACCATATTTTAAAATCTGCCCCAGAGCTTCACTTTGAGAAAACGCTGCCTTAAAGAAAGATCTTTGTTTAACTGCCCTACATGGGACGTGGGCTCAATTATAGCACTGTTCCCAGTGTGGTCCTCATTTCTCTGCAGGAACACGAGGTGATTTTAGCAGGTACACAACCGGGCATTTAAAAAGCATGAGTGTTTATTTCTAGCTACATTTTATTTATTTATTTATTTTGACATCATTCTTTAAATTAACTGCTAAATTTATTGAGGTGACACTGGTTGAGAACAATTACATTGGTCCCAGGTGTACAATTCTAGATGACATTGTCTATGTGTTGCACTTTGTGCTCACCCCCCAGAGTCAGCTCTCTTTCCATCACCACGTATTTGATGCCCCCTCCCTACTCCCCCCTCCTACTCTCCCACCCACCTTCCCCTTTACCCTCAGATAATCACTAAACTAGTGACTCTGCCCATGAGGTTTTGTTTCTTTGTTACATTTAGGTTTTATATTCCACCTATACCAAAATGTCCTTTTCATTTTACAAGGCATGGTTTTTATGGGTTTCATGTTTTTCATATTATTCCTTGGGAGAAAGCTTAAATGATTTTTAACAATTCTGTTTAGGAACATTAAAGGAAATGTTAAGTATATGATAAGACATGTGGTAAAAGATATAAAAACCATGAATGTGGCCTGCAGATGTCCAGAAGGCCCTGACTTAATGGAATTAATTCACAAATCTCAGTTATGAATTTTTTATTTCCTCTAGTACCTGTATCCTGGCTCTTTCTGCCTTCCTGTTCCTAGTTGACCCAGCTTCTCAGTATAATTAGAAAAATTCTCCATGAAGAAAGAGCCAGCCATTGTTTTAACCTGGAGAGGCTGAAGCCCAGTCTACCTCCCCCTACTTTTACCTTTGGATGGTCAGCTGCTTTTATCTTTGTCTTTATCTGTTTTCTTCCCCTGGAGAAGTCTTTCTGAGTCTTCCCATCTAATAATGACTTTAAATAGCAATTTACAGTTAAGCTGAGCTGTTTGCAGTTTAAAAACCCTCCTACCAATTTACCTTAGCAACTGATCTCTTTCAGAATCCCTGAAACAAAAAAATCGAAGCAGTTTTATTTGATTTCATCTCTCACTTTTACTATTACCACTAAAGAAAGGTTTCTATTTCCAGCCCTGACAGACTTAACACTGACAGGATCTTGGCTTGATTTGGGGGGGCCTATCTTAAATGGTATTGGGAGTATTTTCATTATTTTAAATTCTACAAATTTTGAAATATAAGGTAATTTAGAGCAGAGCAGAACTGAAGTTTACATTACATGCTCTTAAATTTATGAAAAATAAAGTCTATTGTTTTGTTCATGACAAAAGTAATACTGTACTGGCGTATTGTAGAAAAAAGTTGTCGTTACCAAAATTAACTTGGTAATCCCAAGTTCCTCTGGCTGGTTTCCTATTCCCCAGATGAATCATTCTTTTGCGAAAATATTTCCTGAAGCCTACTGTGTGTAAGAAAACTGTCCGAGGTCTGACAGTGAGGTCTGCAGGGTGACACGCTGGTCCTCGTGGGGTTAGGGAGGGGTAACTGGATGAGACAGGAGCAAAGCCCAATGGGAGTGCTGGGGGCAACCCCAAGCCACACATCCCACTGGTGTTCCAGGGAGGAAGTTCTCTCTCTAGGAGGGCTTCCAGGGGCCTTAGACCTTAGGCATGGGGAGGCGAAGGGAGGAGGGGCTCAAGGTCAAGGGGAAAGAATAAGAAAAAACAAGAGAAACCAGTGAAGGTGTGCCTGGACGTTGAACCTGGAACTTAGCCCAGAGATGCGTTAGTTCAACATCGCATTTTCTAGCGCAGGCAACATCTTGTTCATCTGGTGCTCAGTTTCTTTTGCAAACAGTGACTTTTAATATTTTGATTTCAGACACCAGAATTTGAAGTGATAGAACATTGTCAAAGATAAACAAAGCTGGATGCTAGTTAAAGCAGTAAGGATATATCTTATTTCATAATAACTATTGCAGTAGGGAAGGGGGTCCAACATGATTGGAACTCAACTTCAAGGAAACAGAAGTCAGATCTTTTAAAGGCTGGGTGTGCTAAGGGAAAGGCACTGAGGAGTCTTAAGGGGGTTTGGTCCATGTGACCAGGCCACCAAGATTTGCTGACTGGTGCTTATTCAGAGAGGAAACAAATTTCTTGAATCTTAATGACAGGAAGCAGTGGAGCAAGTTAGGGCAAGGCGCCCACCGAGCATGGGATGGACAGTTCTGTCCTTGAGTATTTGCCTTTCAGACAGCTCCCTCTCTGGTCCTTGAGAATACAGTTCTGGTGGTTGAAAGTCTTAAATCTCAAAGGGGCAGAGAAAGGGTTATAATTGCCAGGTTTCTAAAGTAACAGGTCTGAAAGGGGGGTTCAGGGACCCATCTGCCTATTGCTAGGTTTGGGCTGAAACAAACAGTAAATTCTCCTCGCAGCCTTGAGCTTTTTCACACAGCCATTTGGGGGATACAGGAGGGTGTATCTTAGACACATGGCCTTAAGCTGATAGAAAACCATGCTTGAGTTTGATCAAGGAGAGAGTTTTTATCAACATTCAGGAGAAAAAAACCCCATGAATTTTACTATCATGAAAGATTCTCTGGGACGTTGGAGACAATAGTTTGGGGATGAGGGTGAGGCAGAAGTCACATTTCAAATGTTACATACTGAATGGCTGGAAAGTACAGGAAGGCAGGTTAGACATAATGAAGCCAACGTAATACAAGCAGGCTGGAAGTAAAAGGTTGGGTAGGAAAACACTAATTAAAATAAAAAAAAAAAGACTAGTACACACTTGAAAAATTCATTATGGTCATTTTTAATTCTCGGTAACACCAAAAGTCCAATTCCTGACTCCTCTGTCCAATTGTAAACTTCTTGCTTGCAGGGCTCATGTCGACTACTTTGTATCTCCAGAACCAGGCAAATATTGTGCAGAGGGTGTACTAATAGAACCTTTTATTTATGATGCCATGATAGTGTAACTTGTTTCATCAAAGACAATGCCTTCCAAAGGTACCCTTGTAGACAGATTCTGGAGGTCTAGGCAGGACGGAAGTGCCATATGGTGGGTTTCTGCTGCTTGAACAGTGGAACTTAACAAGGGCTAGTGCTGGGTGACCTGACGCTGGGGAGACATTGTTCTTAGCCACAGCTCTTTCTGTTTCTACATCAATGATTTAGGTCAAGACATAGACAGTAGGCTTAGCCAATGTGTTCAGAGAGGAGGGTGGATGACAGATGAAATTTTAAAATAGCTCAAAGTGGGGAGGCCAGGATGGCTCAATGGGTTGAGTGCTCGTTTTACAGCCCCAGGGTCTGAGGATCAAATTCCGGCCCGGGCCCCGGCCTGTGTGGACCCATATGCTGAACTGGGGTGTGCCCCCAGTTTGTTTCTAGCCTGGGCAAGCCTCTCATGTGGGAGGCCCCCGGTTTGGCTCCCACCCCATGTAGGAGACCCCCAGCTCACAGGGGCATGCCTCCCATGTGGGAGGCCCCTGGCCTGGTTCCTGCCCTGCACAACCCCACACCCACCTGTGGAACAAAACTATATTGAAAACTAATATACAACTATGGAGACTGCTCTGGGCCTTCTCTTTCTCTCTCTCCTTCTCTCTGTCTCTCTGTTTCTCTTTCTCTGTCAAAAACAATAATAAAATAGAATAAAATAAAATAGCTCAAAGTACTGGAACCAAGGATGAAATAAGAACATGACTAGCACAAGATTCTGATCCTTCTCTAGCTTGTCCTAGATAACTCGAAGATGAAGTTGATCAAAAATTTAGGATGTTGGCCATGGAATAAAATTCAGTAACCCTTAATAAGATGTTTTCAAGGTCCGTCCATGTTGTCACTTTTAAGTGCAATATAAAACTGAAAGTAACAAAGAAACAAAGACTCATGGATATAGTCAATAGTTTAGTGGTTACCTGAGGGTAAGAGGGGAGGTGGGTGGGAGAGCTGGGATGGGGGAGTAGGGAGGGGGAATCAAATATATGGTGATGGAAAGTGAGCTGATTCTGGGTGGTGAGCACATAATACAATGATGTATAGACCATGTAATGTAGAATTGTACACCTGGAAACAATGTAATTGATATCAATCAATGTCACCCCAATAAATTTAACAATTAAAAAAATTTCAGTGTTCTTTTCATGAATGTGCAAAAATGCCTCAAATGACTTAATACCCCCCTGATTTATATTTTAAAAACTAGTTTTCTGTGATACATTGAATAGCATGTCTCTTGTAATGTAACATAAATATTAATGAAGCCCAATCCACATATAAGGATGAAGTGCACATACGCTGGAGAATGAAAGTTCCAGGAAGTTCAGTGCTTTCAGGTAAGCCATTTCTAAGCTGTGTGTTCAGTCCCAGGTAAAGAAAGAATCAGATTTTTTTTCTCCTGAAATTTAATCCTCTGAAAGCCAAAGAACATGCTAGCAACTATGGAGATTGATGCCTGTTTGCAGAACATACATTTTTTTCTTAGCTCCCCTAACTCTGAATCTTATATACTAAAAAAGTAAGGTATAACTAGCCTTCACTATTGAGAAGAATCCTTTCTTTCAGCTTTCTTTATTTTCATTTTTTAAATGTATGCTTATCATTAAAAAAAAATTGAAAACACAGAAAAAAAAAGCAGCTATAATTCCTTACTACTACCCCCTTTCTTCCCAAATAACCACTTATAACATTGTGATGGGGTTCCTTCCTGTCTTTGTTCTATTTGTTTATATCATTTGACCTCGTTCATGTTGTCGAAAGAGAATCTTCTCTTAAGATTCTGCCCTAAAGGCCAATGGATTCAGCTAATTAACAAACCAAGCACACTTAATATTGTATAACTTTTAATTTATCCGAGCATGTTGAGATCCATCATCAAATTTGGTGATCACCTCAGTTAGACTAGACCATTTATTCAGACACAAAAGTCAGAGAAAAGAGAGGGTTTTGCCTCACACATAGCTGGAAAGTGTCAGAGCCAGAAGTTGAGGTCTCTAGATTTATCTAGAGATTTTCCCCAACAACGATTTCTATTGTCCTTTTCAATTAAAGTCTATGTATCTATGTAAGAAAATTTCGTTTGAGAGCTAGGACTTCTACTTCCTGTGGTTTATTTTTGTGCCATAGAGCACATTTGTATTTAATGTGTCTACTGGGAACTTTGCCACCATCATACCCACAACAGCAGTTTGCTCATCATGCACCAGTTTCCTCTGTCGCCTGAGGAGCTGGGCTCGGTCCCTGGCAGCAATCTGGGGCACAGAGCTGTCTCTTGGGCCCTATTTTCTAAAGAAGAAACTTGCCTCCCATGGTCTCCCCAGGAACCTGCTTCAGCCACCCTGTGCATATTCGTAGCTGTGCCTATAACTAAACGAGTCAGCCCTTGCTGGAAGTACGGACGGCTCAACAGAGAGCTTTCTATGTAAGTGGTACCTGACCATCTGGCTCACTTTCCTGCCTGGCCCTAGCCAAATTTCTTTACCACAAAAAGTCGTTCCGTACTTCTGAAGGTTTTTAATTTCTGTTTTCTCAATTTCTTTTTTTTAATTTCTGATTTTTGGTCTCTTTGCCTGTGTCATCTGCCTGCACCCCCTCCCCTTGCCCTGATTTTAACATTTTATATAAGTCTGTAAAAGTAAGCAGACTTAATAATTACATAAAATCTAAGACTTCATGGAAAATTTCATTTTGGGCTTAACATCCCAAATGAGATAGGGGGTTAAAAAGAAAAAAAAAAAAGGCAGAGAGGAGGCAAGGGGGACCATATAAAAAGAAACCAGATGGGAGAGAGACCATGAGAGACTCAGGAATTTCTGAATGGGGCATTTTAGTAAAAAAAAAAAAATGTTCCTTTTACATTGCCTTTTCATATGAATAATGGCTCTTGTGAAAATTATCATATCTGATTATCGACTTTTGACATATGTCTCTCTAGCAATTTGAAGCTGACATTTCTTCAGCATGAAATGCTTATCAGATTTATTTTTAAATATCAAAGACTATTTTTTAAATAAAATTTTATTTTCACATAAAATTTATATAGTTTTCCCTGAAATAAATAAATAAATAAATAAATAAATAAATAAATAAATAGGTGATCTGTCTATTCCGGGGACCAGCAAAGCCAGCCATTGTATTCATCATTATTCTTTATTCATTGCAAGCCCCCTGGCAGCTCTGTTTGGAACTGTTTATGCCAGGGTTCTAATACCATTGGTTTCTGGATTTTTTTTGTTTTTTCTTCCATCTATCTGTGGCCAGTGAAGAGCTTATATAACAGTTAGAAAAACAACATGGCTAATTGTTAGGATGTAAATGGGTTAACGAGTAGTCTAGGTGGCCCAAATGAATGGTTGCTTCAATTGCCTTCTTGTCTGGGTTCTCTTGGGTGGTATTACTGCTCTCAGCATGATACCTACCACGCTTGGATAGAGCTGTCCCTGAATCACTAGCCAGTGTCCTTCTCTCTACAAACCCCACTCAGATTGCTCTTTGGAAACACAAGATTAAGGGCCCATTGGGGTCCCTATGGTAAGCCAACTATGGTCACTCATCCTAGCCCATTGCAGACACTTGTCACCTCAGCACAGCCAGAAAGAGCCAAGAAAATGAACCATTCTTTCTGCTTCCAAGTAGCTGAAATATTTTGATTGAACTCAGTGATGTTTTTTACAAGTTGGTCAAAAATGAAATGGAGTGGTTTCAGCACTGAGTTTTCCAGCGAGGTTTCTGTTTATCATCCCTAGACACCTCATCTCACAGAAGTGACTAATGGTGAAAAGCAAAGGAATTTTTACCTTATCCTTTGGTGCCAACTAATTCCAGTATAATTGTAGTCAGTCCCCACTCATCTTATTTCCCGTAACTAATTGGCTCAAATTTGTATTTTGATTTTAAACCTGTCCCACCAGTAGGACCGTCGCTTTGTCCCTACATGGCAGAAAACACGGGTCCCTTGGGTTTCAAAGAAGTTTGAAAAATTCATTCACCAGCGAAATCAGTGGTGTCCTACCTGAGCTCGTTCTCCACCCTGAATCCTTTCCTCCGGGCCAGTTCCATGAGGAATGCTCTGCGGGTCGTTCCCATTTTCTTCTCCAGAATAAATAGGACCAAACCCTGGAACTTAATGTCGTGAGCAGGGCTGGCCACCAAGGCACCCGTCTGCCGGGGTTTCTTCTTCCGAGGGCCCACGTGGGCCATTTGCCTGGGATCCATGGAAAGAGGCTGCTGCTGCTTCGGGCTGTGCCATCCAGTGGTGTGCCCAGGCGGGAGAGAGAGTCTGCCCCTCTTGGGTGAAGAGCTCTGATGTCATCTCACCAGCAGACGCTGCAGCCAGGGCAAGGCTTCCTGGGCCCTGGGCTGGAGACAGCTTCCTACTCAGTGCAGCTCGTTTGTCCAATAGGTCGTGGTGGAAACACAGCAGATCCTCAGGATAACCTTGTGAGGAAGTTATTTGTTTGTTTGTTTGTTTACATGTTTGTTGAGGCCCCTCTTTTCTCAATTTTCTATTCCTTTTAACCTCCCAACTCACTTGCATGCTCTTTCTCTCATAAACAACCATTACAATACATTGAATTTTTATACTTTGCATGGCTTTTATGTGCTGTATGGGGTTGTTTTGATTTTATATAAATGGCACTGTTATTTCTCATTCCATTGGTCACCTTTTTCCACTTAAAACTATGTGTTCAGAACATGTTGCTGTGTTCTAATCTGTGGCCTCTCGTTGGTCCATTGTATTTCATTCAGGGCGTTTTAGCTATGCCAGTGCATTTCATAAGTGAGGAAACCAAGGCTCAGGCAATTTACTCAAGGTCACCAAAATAATGGGCAGAACTAGATCTTGAGTTCAGGTCTTTGGGCTCCAAACCTCAGTGGACTAAGGTTATCTGAAGAGTAGTCTATTGTATAACTCTAAAATTCATCTTTTGAAATGGAATAGGATGATCTTTAGATGAGAACTACTGCCATAAAGAGACATTTTCATAACTTTACGTGCAAAATAAAATCAGTGTTTCACATCGAAACACTTGACGGATCTCATTTCCTGAGCATCTACTATGTAGCCAAGGCAAGCACCTACAAGCCTTAGGTGACCGAATCGTCACAATGCCACTCTCTGGTAGGTACCAGCATCCCCATTTGGCTAAACGAAGTGCTCAAGGTCACAGAGCTAGTCAAAGGTCACAAGGATAATAGGAAATGAGTGAGCTAGGACTTGAACTCAGATTGGTCTGATTTTAAAAGCCTGTTGTACTCTTGACCACTAAGCTTTCCTCTACCTGTATTTTCTCCAGTAACACATCTAAGTTCTGCTCACTCACTCTGCCATATTCTTGAGACGTTTGCTACCTCCAAAAGTACATCAGCTCTTCTCATCACACCGGGGGAAGACTGAGGTGACAGCTGCCTTCAAGCATTTGCAAAGCTGTGTTGTTCAAAAGAGCAAGATAAAAAGTCTTCTGGTGGAACTTGCAGAGTAATAGATCTTAGCTCTCTGCAGCTGAGAACTTATTATTAACTAGAGCTCTCTACAAATACAGAAAATTTGCATTGTGCAGTGGAATATTACTACAGGCATGAAAAGTGTCCAAATGGAGTTTGGACAACTGTTTATTGAAATGTTACAGATATCTGGTAAGGACTTTCAATACAGCTCTGTGATTCCAGTTATGATACGCTTGCTTACTAAAGATCAAAAGCTGGGAGTGAGAGTCATTCTGACCCTCACTGTTAGGCATTTGGTCATTGAAAAGCTGAAAGTTTCATGTCAGTATGGTCTTAACTACCAAGTGGACCACATGGAGCAAGCAAAAGATTCTGGCAAGAGTCTGGGGTCGCGGTGTTCATCCCAGGGCATGGCCAGAGGGAAAAATATCAGTGTGTCACCTAAATAGTAAAGGGGATGGAGAAGTAGTAGAGACATGACTAAGAGCTCAGGTCTGATGTCTGGCTGCTGGTACAAATCTCATTTCCATTGTTTTGAAGCTGTGATCTTGAACAAGTCGCTTCACTTCTCTGAGCCTCCAATTTCCCCATCTGCAAACAGGACTAACTGAGACAACCCATGGACCCTTGAGCAGAGTTCTAGCTTGGCTCAGAGGAAGTGCTTTACATAAATGTCAGTTGGTAGTCATTTGGTATTTTGTCTTTAAAGAAGTTCCAGTCTGGTCTGAAATCAGATCTATATGCATTATAAAACTATTAAAACATCAAAATATTATACTAACCCATATCTTGCTTAACTTGCTTTGAGTCACTGATATTGCAAAGATTACCGACAAAAATATTAAGTGTGGTGATGGCTGTCTGGTTATTAGGCTATTGTCTGTCAGTTTCTCTGCTCTGTGAGGTTGGAGCTGGGACTGTGCAAACCCCATATCTCATTTGTTGGCTGGCTCCATGTCCGGCTCTGCCAACTGGGGCACTAGAGGGAGGCTGCAAGGCTGGAGAGAGGACTGGATCCTTTTGGTACTGTCAGGGTCTTCTGAGTAATGGCTCCTTACTCCGACAGTAACAGCTGGTTCCATTCTTTAACCTTTTATATTTATGTTTTCTTTCCTTCTTTCTTTCCTTCCTTCCTTCCTTCCTTCCTTCCTTCCTTCCTTCCTTCCTTCCTCCCTTCCTCCATCCCTACCTCCCTCTCTTTTTCTTTTTTTTATTGTTAAATTTATTGGGTTGACATTGGTTGGTAACAATTACATAGTTTCCAGGTGTACAACTCTACATTACATGTCTATGCATTGCATTCTGTGCTCACCACCCAGAATCAGCTCTCCTTCCATCTCCATATATCTGGTGCCCCCCACCATGCCCCCCCATCCCCCGTTCTTTCACCCCCTTCCCCCTTCACCCTCAGGTAACCACCAAACTATTGACTGTGTCCACGAGCTTTTGTTTCTTTGTTACTTCCAGTTTCATATTCCACCTATGAGTGAGGTCATATGTTTCTTGATTCTTTCAGTCTGACTTATTTCACTTAAGAAGATGGTTTCAAGGTCCGCCCACCTTTTCCTTTTTCACACAACCAAGCATGGCCTCGTGATGCTCTTCAGAGCCCCCAGCACCAGCCAGAAACATCCCCTCAGAGGTCAGGGCCCCAGCTCGTCAGGGACTTCCCCGTAAACTCCTGAGTGCCAGGGGCAACAGGCAGAAACGCCCCCTCAGGGGTCTGTGTCACAGCTCCACAGGGACCCTCTGCTTCAAACTTGCAGGTTTCAACAGTCCCAACTCTGCCTCTTCGTTTCCCCCGCCCTAGAGGGAGACATGTTTTTCACGGTCACTGTACTCATGTTGCTTCTCAGCCTTCTGATGCCTATTAAACCACTCCCTGATACGAAATCCTTTGTTGAGATATCTAGTGTGCTTTCCTTGTTCCTCACTGGACCCTGACAGATACAGTGCCCAGTGAAATGAGCCGTAGGAAATGGGGTTCACTTACAGTGTTCCTTCTAAAGGACAATGTGACAACAGTGTGAAAAAGTCCTATTCAAAGGGTCCAAATCCCTTGACAAAGAATTTCCATTTTTAAATTTTTTTACAAAAGAGAAACACATAAAGATGAATGCACTAACAGGTTCAGCACAACATTGTCTGTAAAGAGAAGACTTAAAGTGATGAGGTATGGTGGTGAGTATAATAGAACCCAACTCAGCCACTAACTCATGTCATATCATAATATTAAAAACATGGGTCAATGCTTACAATCTAATACTTATAAAATCAGTTTACAAAATAGTAGTTACTGTACAATACCAATTTTGACAGAAAAGACATAAGACAAAGCTAATATTATAATAGTGAATATCACTGGTTATTGGGTTTATGCATGATTTTGGTTTTTGTCTTTTCCACATTTTATCATTTTTCTGTACTAAACATGGATTATTCTTATAAGCACAGAAACAAATTACTTGACGAATATTACCTTGGGTTAATGCCATGTGACTTAGTGAAAAGCTATGATTCAAAGGCAGTAAGGCTGCTCCAAGTAAAAGCCACACAGTGCATAAAGATGTTTTCTTATAACTACAGCACGGGCTGAGGGACACTTTTCTATTTTGTGTAAAAGTCGTATCTTACTGCCAGGCAGGACTCCGCTAATGTAGGATCCCTGTGCTGAGGAGCAGGAAGGGAAGTGAAGCGGGTTTGAAACCCCTTAGCCTCACCTTAAAATGGTTCAAACAGGTCCGAGTACACTGAGATCCCATTGTTGTTTCAGCAATTAAATGAAATCATGCTCATGGGGATGCCAGGACAGCTCAGTAGTTGTGAGGTCTGGGATCGATTCCTGGCCCCAGCTCGTGCAACCCCATATACTGAACTGCGGTGCAACTGGTAACCACTGTGATGCCTCAGCGATGAAGGTTCTCACTTTCGTCCCCACGGGGCCCCACATCCACCTGTGTGGAATGAAACCGTGTCTCAACTAAGAATGCACAACTGTGGAGACTACTCTGCGCTCCCCCCCGCCCCCCCAAGCAACACACCTTTCTCTCTCTCTCACCTTCTTTCAAACAATAAAAGAAATCATGTTTATGAAAGTGCCTTGATAACCATAAAACACTACCCCAAAGTCAGTTGTTCTTATTATTCTCATTGGCATTGCTGCTCATGAAAGAAATGATTTCATCCTACTAAACCATCATTTTCTGGAAATATATACCCGAGGCTGAGCACTGCCTTAGTCCAGTGCATAGGTCAGTAACACCTGCATCGCAGTGGCTTACCACAACACAAGTTTCGTTTTCTCTTGCACTACTTGTCAGTAGAGGGTTCTGCTCTATTCAAGACACAGGCTGACAGAGACTTCACACTTTTGTATCCACACCACCTGGACTAGGAGGCCATGTTGGTCACTGTGGTAGGAAGAGGGCACGAGGAGTCTTGCATCACCAATTAAATGCTTTGTCTCAGAAATGATGCACAGTACTGCTAGTCATCTAGCCCGCTGACCTGAAGTCGTCACATGATCTCTCCTGGCTGCATTAGGACTTGCAGGGGAGCGCCTGGGACCTGGGGGAGTCTTCTGTTCCTGTCCTGCCCAGCATGAAGCAAAGTGCTGGCTGATGATGGTGGAGAC
This sequence comes from Craseonycteris thonglongyai, assembly GCA_004027555.1. Lineage (NCBI taxonomy): Eukaryota > Metazoa > Chordata > Mammalia > Chiroptera > Craseonycteridae > Craseonycteris > Craseonycteris thonglongyai. The sequence goes on along the minus strand of PVKE010002434.1, from coordinate 591 downwards.
TCCCATCCGGGGGATGTTACTACCTCAGCACTAAGCCTGGGGGAGAGATTAGAGCAAGGTGACCAGACGTCCCACTTTTGGCGGGACAGTCCCAACTTTTAACAATTTGTCCCGCGTCCTGCAGCATTTTAAAGAAGTCCCAATTTTTGGAAAGAATGCATGACAAGCTAGGGAACGGCGGGAAAACAGGAAGGGAATATACGGTTTTTGGCGGCCATGTGGCTATTTCGCCAGGATATGAGTTTTATATTATTTTTGTTAATTTTATAATGTTAAACTTTAATAATAACAAATAATTGTTGAGAACTCATTATCGAGAACTGCTTATCAAAGTTTGCATTGTTGATCAGTTGTTAGAATTCGACCACCATTATTTGGACTTAATGAACAAATGGCATATTTTGGCATTGGCAACGACAAAAACATTTTGTCACTGTCTCTCAGACGATACACATCGTACTGCGTGCTAGTGCTAGTTAAATAAGTGATGTCAACAAATCAGCTATTCAGATAATTTAGGTAAGTAATTTATTTATTTATTTCATAAATACATACATTTTCTTGAATTTAGCAGACAGTACTCGTATTATT